>CM035418.1:159261065-159408565 GCA_020310875.1 Ceratopteris richardii | reverse complement strand
AACTTCACCAATAACAATAGAAGCTATCATAGAAGGGACTAGAAAAATTATTCAGAAGATCAACCACATGAAGACTCATTGCTTCTTGTGAATCTAAGCCACAAAGAAGGTAAAGAAGATGATCATTTTTTCTACATAGATTCAGGATGTTCGAATCATATTGTAGGCAACATTTCTCTTCTATCTGATTTGGAAAGTCCAAAACATAGACATGAAGTGCAAAGAGGGGACGACAGAAAGCACAATGTGGAGAAGATTGGTAATGTCAAAGCTTCCAATGGCAGGACAAACATTCTAAGTAAGGTTCTCTATGTACCCACTATCACTAAAAACCTAATAAGCGTAGGCCAAATAGTTGAAAAAGGCTTGCAAGTTAGGTTCACCCAACATGGAGCTTTTGTGGAAGATCCATGTTAAGGCTTCAAAAAGATAGCCAGAGGTGAGAAGCATGTTAGGCTCTTTACTTTTGAAGTAGGAGAAACCAGGAACATAGCTCTATTCAACTTTGGGTCTCAAACCCTAAGTGAGCTTGAAGTATGGCATAAGAGACTTGCTCATGTGAATGAAAGAACCTTGAAGGATATATGCAGGGATCAAAGTGTTCTAGGACTACCGAACATATTAAAACAACACATGATCAACAGGTGTGATGCGTGTCAGATTGAGAAGGCACAAAGACAACCATTCAACCACAAAGGCTACATCCACAACAACTTATTGGACTTAGTACATACATATGTATGGGGACCAAGTCATGAACCTTCATTGGCAGGATCAAGGTATTATGTCTCATTTATTGAGGACCATAGTAGATGGACTATTCTATACTTTATCAAGAGTAAGACTGAAGTGTTTGATTGCTTCAAGAAGTATCTTGCACATGTGGAGAATCATACAGGTAGATCACTAAAGAAGCTCAGATCTGATAGAGGGGGAGAATGTTGGAGCAAGTCTATGACAAGCCTAAGTATTGGCTTGAGTCTCACAAAGTCTTAGAAGAAGCCTTAAAAAGAAGACTATGTAAAGCTCACTTGTGAACTACCTCTTGTAACTTTTGAAGAGTTTACTTAATGTAAAAGTGAAAGAATCTTAAGTGGTTGAGTCCACTTGATCAAGAATGGAAAGAGGAGCCACGAATTCCTGATTTGTGGTAGGTAGAGAATCAAATCAATCATTGATTGATTGGAGAGTTATTGAGGGAAGTTAGCCTCCCAAACTCAACTATAAATAGATGGCAGTTTTAGTCGTGGTTAGAGAGACCTATGTGAAGACCTCCAAGAGCTGAGATTTATGCCATATCAAGGTGTGATTACAAGGCACACATATGTATCAGTAAGTCATTGTATTATACAAGCAATATACTTTCATTTTCATGATTATTTGAGTTCATCTTTCCATGTTCTTGTGAAGTGTACTACTCACTGCCATTACTCTCAATTTTTCTCAGTCACCTTGTAGAGATGTTTTCTCTGAGCTTGGTGCATCATTTTCAGTGATTTAACTTGGTAACGTTAGCTCTATATGTCTACTATATGCTCACAAATTTTCATGTCATTTGGATGTTGCCATCTTCAGTTATGTTCATTTGAAGTCAACAGGGTCTATTCATCTTCACTTCTCTCTCAGGTACCCGACTTTTTCACTCATCTTGTCAGAGGTGTTTCTCAGTGGTTACTTATCCACATTCAGTGATTTAATGCTTGTTGGATTCCCCTTACTGTCTAGTATAACCATACAAATTTTCATAATCATTGGATTCCTACATTTTGCGTTATGTTGATTTTTCTGCTCACTAGTCTCAAATTGTAGCAGCCCGTGAAACTCGGGATGATATCATCAGTTGTTAAAACTCATTCTCAGTGTGTGGTTCATTATTTTTGATGAGATTAATCTTGAAAGTTAGCTCTTTAAGTTACCTAGACTTCCCCAAGAGGAATTAAGCTAATGGCTGCTGTGCTCAGAGAATTATGTAAAACACTAGACAGGTGTATGAACCAAGAATAGCAAGTTTTCACCTCTGAGCTAACTCCAACTTATCTGTTTTGATCTATCGTTTTGAGAGTGATCTTCCAAGGTACATAGGGTGTCTAATACATCCATTGGCAAGCTAAAAGGGCCCACCATATACTTCTAGAGTTCATTTGGCTGGTGTAGATCAAGGATTTTGCAACACCTCTTCATCTTCAAGCACATACCTCTCCATCTCTTCACAGTGGTATCAGAGCAAGGTTGGACAACATGGGAGATGGATTTCCTTCATCAATTGACAAATTGGATAGAGGTAATTACTCAGCTTGGTCATTAATAATGGAATCTTATCTCGAAGGTAGAAGTTTATATGGTTATGTGGCTGGAGATGAAGTTATGCCAAGTTTCAGGAACAAAAGTCAACCAACACAAGAAGAGCAAGAAAGATTGAGCACATGGTGCTCCAAGGATGCACTTGCAAGGTCTTATCTCCTCAACTCTATCTCAGATTTTTTGTTGCCTCACATTAGAAGTTATAAGACATCTCAGGAAGTGTGGGATGCACTTGAAGCTTTCTTTTCTTCAAGTACTAAAGCTAGGAAGCATCAACTATGGCTTGATTTCACAACTCTCAAGAAGGCTCCCAAACAAAATGTGACTGATTTTGTCACAAAGCTCAAGGACATAGCAAATCAGTTGGGAAGAATTGGAGAGGTAATAGATGAAGAGCAAATTGTAAGGCAGGTCATCAATGGCTTGAAGGCAGGTGACAAGTGGAAAGCATTCACCACAGCTATGGATTTGTACATGGACATGCATGTACCTGATTTCAATACACTCATTGGACAACTACTTACCCAAGAGGCAAAGCTTATCAAAAATGGAGAAAGCTCTAAAGGTAATCAATCTTCCGCTTTATACACGGATAAAAGCAAGTCTAAAGATAACAAAGGAAAGACAAAGAAAGTGGATGATGAAGCAGGTACATATCAAGCTAACTATGCAGGTAGAGGAAGACATGGCAGAGGTAGAGGAAGAGGAGGTAGACAAAGCAGGGGGAGATCCCAAGACTCCAACTCATGTTCTATTTGTGGATTAACTAATCATACAACTGAAAATTGCTTTAGGAATTCCAGGAATCAAAGAGGCAGAGGATACAATAGAGGAAGTTATGGATACTCAAGAGGAAGGTTCAACAACTACCATGGCAACTACAACAACTACAATCATTCAAACTATCAAGGAGGCTACAAAGGAAGGAGAGACTACAATAACTACACAGAAGACTCAAACAAAGAGGATTCATTATTGATCATGAACATGGCTATGCCACAAGGTAAATTTGATGAGCATGTTTTCTACATAGATTCAGGTTGTTCAAATCATGTGGCAGGAAATGTGGCACTCCTATCACATTTAGAAGATCCAAGGAATAAGCATGAGGTACAAACAGGAGATGATACAAAACATCCTGTGGAGAAAATAGGCAATGTCAAAGCACTTGATGGAAACATCAACCTACTCAGTAAGGTACTCTATGTCCCTACCATTACAAAGAATTTGATAAGTGTTGGGAAGATAGTAGAGAAAGGGTTGCAAGTCAGGTTCACAAAAGAAGGATGATTTATAAGTGTAGTGCATGTCAATTTGGAAAGTCTCACAGGTTACCATTCATGAAGAAAGGTTATATGCATGGAGATCTCTTGGAGTTGGTTCATACAGATGTATGGGGACCTAGCAAGGAAGCTTCAATATCTGGATCAAGGTATTATGTTTCCTTTATTGATGATTGCAGCAGATGGACTATCCTATTCTTTATGAAACACAAAGATGAAGTTTTTTCATGTTTCAAAAGATATTTGGCTCTTGTGGAGAATCAAACAGGTAAATCACTAAAAAGGCTAAGGTCAGATGGAGGGGGAGAATACTTCTCCCATGAGTTTGATTCTTTTCTTCAAGAAAGAGGAATCAAAAGAGAGGTAACTACAAGGTACACTCCTGAGCAAAATGGAGTGGCAGAAAGGAGGAATAGGACAATTGTTGAAGCTGCAAGGTCTATGTTAAATGAAAAGCATTTACCTAATTACTTATGGGTTGAGGCTGTATCTATAGCCACTTACTTGATTAACAGGTTGCCTTCAAAATCCCTTGATGGGATGACTCCATATGAGGCTTGGAATGGAAGAAGACCAAGCTTAGATCATTGTACAATTTTTGGATGTATTGCTTTTGCTCATGTTCCTTCACAGGTTAGAGACAGGATGGATCCAAAGGCAGAAAGGTGTGTATTTATTGGATATGACAACAATCAAAAGGGCTACAGGTTATACAACCGTACCAACAAAGGATTCTTGGTAAGCAGAGATGTAGTTTTTGATGAGAACAATTCATGGTATGAAGATTCATGCAGGAAGGTCAATTTACCATATAATCTTGAAGAAGATTTTCCAAAGCTTGGTAGAGAACAACCGAAGATTGAAGAACAAGACACCTCAGAGGATGATGAAGAATCTCAGATGGAAAAGATCAAAGCATGGAAGTCTAAAGGTAAAGCAAAATTGCAGGAACTTGGACATGAGGCAGAATCATCACATCATGGCCTAAGAAGATCTATGAGGGAAAAGGAAAAACCAGAAAGGTATGGGTTTGACACCTCATTAGTAACTAAACACTCTATCTACATAGCACAAGATATAAACCAAGAGGAGCCATCATCATTTGAAGAGGCCAAAGCAAAATCAGAATGGAAGCATGCAATGAAGGAAGAGATTGAAGCACTTGAGGAAAACAACACTTGGGATTTGGTGCCCAAGACTTCATCCATGAAGGTAATAGGCTCAAGATGGGTCTATAAACTCAAGAAGAATTCTGATGGTTCAATTAACAGGTATAAGGCAAGGCTTGTAGCAAAAGGCTTTGCACAAACTCAAGGAATTGAATATGAGGAGACCTTCTCTCCTGTGGCAAAGATGCCTACTATTAGGGTTTTGCTTAGTATTGCCTCTTCCAAGAATCGGAAGATACTTCAACTAGATGTAAAGAATGCATTCTTGAATGGTTGGATAACAGAAGAGGTATATATGGCACAACCACCTGGTTTTGAGAACCAAGTTTATCCTGATTATGTGTGTAAACTTAACAAAGCATTGTATGGTCTCAAGCAAGCTCCAAGAGCTTGGAATTTTAGGCTTGTTTCATTCTTGCAGGACAAAGGCTTTCAACCAAGCAAGGCAGATCCTTCACTCTTTTAATATCAGATGAGAGAAGAGTTCAAGATAAGTGATTTGGGTTCACTTACCTACTTCCTAGGTTTGGAAGTTGTCTACAAAGATCATGGTTTGTTTCTCACTCAAAGGAAGTACATTAAGGACATGTTGGCAAAATTCAAGATGCAAGATTGTAAGATTGCAGGTACTCCAATGGAGGTCAATCACAAATTGAGCTCACATGAAGGTGAACTCATAGAGGACATCACATCATATCAAAGTCTAGTGGGTAGTCTCAACTATGCCACATTGACAAGAGTAGATATATGTTACAGTGTGAGTGTGCTAAGTCAATTTATGCACACACCAAGGAAACCACATATGGATGCTGCCAAAAGGATTCTCAAGTATCTCAAAGGAACCATAAATGAAGGACTTTATTATCCTTATGTATCTGATTTACGTTTGAAGCTATTTTCTGATGCAGATTGGGCTGGCTCCAAGGAAGATAGAAGGAGCACTTCAGGTTATCTTACCTTTGCAGGTTCAAAGCTTATTTCATGGTCATCCAAGAAGCAACGCACAATTGCTCTCTCTTCTACTGAAGCTGAATATAGAGGTCTTGCCATAGCTACACAAGAAGCTATGTGGATGAAGACATTATTCAAAGATCTTGGATTGGAGTTTGGAACTCCAACTATTTTTGGTGACAATATGAGTTCTATTCATTTGGCTGCTAATCCAATTTTTCATGCAAGGACTAAATATATTGAAGTTCATTATCACTATGTACGAGAGAAGGTTCTAAGCAAAAAGATTCAAATATCATATGTGTCCACTCATCAACAATGTGCAGATATTCTAACCAAAGCATTGGATGGTACAAAGCTTTGCAAATTCAAGGCTATGATTGGTTTGCAGGTAATCTTGGAAGATTGAAGACCTCAAGCATACTTGGCTTGAGGGGGAGCTGTTGGAGCAAGTCTATGACAAGCCTAAGTATTGGCTTGAGTCTCACAAAGTCTTAGAAGAAGCCTTAAAAAGAAGACTATGTAAAGTTCACTTGTGAACTACCTCTTGTAACTTTTGTAGAGTTTACTAAAAGTGAAAGAATCTTAAGTGGTTGAGTCCACTTGATCAAGAATGGAAAGAGGAGCCACGAATTCGTGATTTGTGGTAGGTAGAAAATCAAATCAATCATTGATTGATTGGAGAGTTATTGAGGGAAGTTAGCCTCCCAAACTCAACTATAAATAGATGGCAGTTTTAGTCGTGGTTAGAGAGACCTATGTGAAGACCTCCAAGAGTTGAGCTTTATGCCATATCAAGGTGTGATTACAAGGAACACATATGTATCAGTAAGTCATTGTATTGTACAAGAAATATACTTTCATTTTCATGATTATTTGAGTTCATCTTTCCATGTTCTTGTGAAGTGTACTACTCACTGCCATTGTTTTTCTTAGTCAGCTTGCAGATATGTTTTCTCTGAGCTTGGTGCATCATTTTCAGTGATTTAATTTGGTATCGTTAGCTCTATACGTCTACTATATGCCCACAAATTTTCATGTCATTTGGATGTTGCCATCTTCAGTTATGTTCATTTGAAGTCAACAGGGTCTATTCATCTTCACTTCTCTGTCAGGTACCCGACTTTTTCACTCATCTTGTCAGAGGTGTTTCTCAGTGGTTACTTACCCACATTCAGTGATTTAAAGCTTCGTGGAGTCAGCTTACTGTCTAGTATAACCATACAAGTTTTCATAATCATTGATTTCCTACCTTTTGAGTTATGTTGATTTTTCTGCTCACTGGTCTCAAACTATAGCAGCCCGTGAAAATCGAGATGATGTCATCAGTTGTTAAATCTCATTCTCAGTGTGTGGTTCATTATTTTTGATGAGATTACTCTTGAAAGTTAGCTCTTTAACTTACCTAGACTTCCCCAAGAGGAATTAAGCTAATTGCTGCTGTGCTCAGAGAATTATGTAAAACACTGGACAGGTGTATGAACCAAGAATAGCAAGTTTTCACCTCTGAGCTAACTCCAACTTATTTGTTTTGATCTATCTTTTTGAGAGTGATCTTCCAAGGTACATAGGGTGTCTAATACATCCATTGGCAAGCTAAAAGGGCCCACCATATACTTCTGGAGTTCATTTGGCTGGTGTAGATCAAGGATTTTGCAACACCTCTTCATCTTCAAGCACATACCTATCCATCTCTTCACAGAGAATACTTCTCCAAAGAGTTTGATGAGTTCTTGTAGGACAAAGGTATCAAAAGGGAAGTGACTACTAGGTACTCTCCTCAACTAAATGGAATTTTAAAAAGGAAAGAGAAGAAGTCGCCACATTATCTATGGGCAAAATCTATTTCAACTGCTGTGTACCTTGTCAATAGACTACCATCCAAATAACTTCAAGGTATGACTCATTATGAAGCATGACATGGAAGAAAACCTAGTCTTGGACATTGCAAGGTTTTTGGTTGTTTAGCTTATGTTTATGTACCATCACAAATAAGAGGTAAGCTAGATGAAAGGGCAACAAAGGTAGTGTTTATTAGATATGATTCAACTCAGATGGGTTATAGGTTAACCTTGGATATACTCTTAATTTTCTCAATTTCGTTTCTCTCTATTCTCAAAAACAAAATACGAGGAAAATTCATCATCTCCAATGTTTTGTTGTCTTAAAATTATTTTCTGACTCACGTACATTGATCGAGCCTAAATAAGGATGGGAAGGTTCATGAGAAGGAGAATGTCATGCAATCAAAGAGAATGTGTTTTTGCTGTAAACTTCAAGTATACAGTTTCTTGTCATCCCACTGTATATGGGAGGGTAAAAGGGAGAATTTATTACATATATTCTCTCTTTGTGTTAATTCTTGTTTGGACTTATCCATAAAATTTGATATCGATCTTGAAAATGTACCTCACATCACGTGACTGTAATATCCGAATGAGTTTGAAAACAGTTTTAATTTTGACATATGATCTTCGAAAACAAAAAGGGAAAAATATCATCTTTTTCCGAGGATCTTTAGTCATATAAATTTAGAATCTTTTTTAATTCAATTCATCTCTATATACTACCAGGTTTCTCAATTCTTAATGACATCTTTAACTGTGGTTATTCTTGGTGATTTGGGATTGAAATCTTATTCATATACTTGCATGCAATAGGTGTTCTCATCTTTATAACAACTTTGAGTGCAATTTAGTACCAGCTAAACAATTTTCTAGTGATGAAATTTTCAACCTTGAAACTGTAAAGTGTGTAGAGAAAATTGAGTTGAAATTGTTGATTAAAACATGACTCATACTATCATGAAAGTGGACAGCCTTTAGGAAAAAAAGAGCTTTCGTAAAACTCTTTGCAAAACTCTTTGTAAAGAGCTTATTTATATCACGAATGTATCGACTTCTCTTGAAAGTATGATTTCAGCTTCTTGTTTTTACATGTATCTCTTCATGTATATGGACTATTGAAGTTTTTAGGTTTTCTATTGCTATCAAAGTCATGGGCATATTCAACTCTAGTATATGTATTTCTCAATTGTTGATGTATCGAACACCTTTCACTCACATATGTTTATAGATCTGCTTCGCCATTTATATAACAATATCCCTGAGCTTCTAATTAATGACCGTTTGTGCACATCTGATATGTCACTCTGCTCAATATATATAGCAATCAATTTCCATGTATATATCTCTCTGTACACATAGTACTCATCCAAATTCATCTAAATCCTTGGTTGTTCTATGTATTTATGTGACTACATATGCATTTTTGTATCTAATTGACGAGACATATGTGAATTTATAAGTTTATTTACAACAATTGTAATCTAATTAGCAAGGAAATGATTGTTAGTGGAGATGTAGGTTTGGATGAGTTGCAACCTTTGGTATAGATATCATGTTTTGGAAGCTCAAGAACAAGTATAGGAATAAATTCACGATGGTTTGCATGATTCTTTGGGAGTAAGTTCAAAAGATGAAAATACTTAGATGAAATAAAGATTTCTACCTACATCAAAAGAGAAAAGGAAAGCTAAATCAAAGCTTTTTGAATCAAGTGAGAACTAGAATAAGGTGAAATATTGAGATCTCCAACCCAAAGCTATATTGTATCTTAATGTATCTTATATTTAGAATTTATGCCAAATTTCCTGAAGAGTAGAAACATATATGTGTTGAAGATGTAAATATGAATGAGTATTCATATAATAGAGTGCAAGAATAGATATATGCTTAACATGAAGATAAAATATAGAAGCTTGTACTACAAGATGATAAAATGAAGCTAATTGGACATTAAGTGAATGTTTTGTATTAAAAGATTTCTTTATGGATTTGTCTAGGTACAAGGTAACATAATTACAAAAGCTAATGTGAAAATATATGGAGTTGATAATGAGAACATGTTTAGTCTAGTTGCAAAAACTACTTCTATTTGAATTGTTTTGAGTGTTGTACATAAATATTGGAATATGCTTCAACTTGATGTTGAAAATGTTTTTTTGAATGGTAAATTGAGAACGTTTAATAGATCCATGGTATCAAAAGTATGTAAGTAGATTAACAAAAGCATTATATGGTTAAAAATATGCACCTAAAGCGTGGAATCATCATTTGGTAAACCAAAGTTTTCTAGATCCTTTTTGTTTGTGAGGCTTGTGGAAAGTCAATTGAAGGAATTTTCACTTTACCTTAGAATCTTGATTTCTCATGGTTTTATAGGCTCAAGAAATAGATGTCCTGCTTTTTTTAGTTCTAGGAAAGATTCCTATTATGTGTGTGGTGGAAGGGAGTTGTTTTATTTTGTCGCAGAGAGTCGTATTCCTTTTTTGTTCTAGCAAAGAGTTGCGTCTTGAGCTTTAGTGTGATAAGACAAGGAGTTGTTTTCTCTCTTCATTCTTTCTTGGGTTTCGTTTTAGTAGTTACTTTATTATTTGTTCACTCTTCTTTTCTCTCTCTCTCTCATTCTCTCTTTCTTTCTCTCTCTCTCTCTCTCATCTCTATCTCTCCCCTATCGCTCTCTATCTCTCTCTCTCTCTTGTTCTCTCTTCCTCTATCTTATCTCTCTCCTCTCTCTCTCTGTCTCTCTCTCTCCATCTCTCCATATCTCTCTCCAAACTCCCTCTCTCTGTCCCTCCCTCCCCCTCTCTCTATCTCTATTTCTCTCTCTCCCCTCCCTCTCTCTCTATTATAACATATGGAATCAAAAATTCCTATAAATACATGCACTCTAAGGACTGTCGAAACATAGTGCATGGGGGGGAGATTGCACCCAACACTGTGTTCGGTCTTGTCTCTTGGTGTCTCTATTTTTCTGTGTGTTTTTTGCATTTGCAACCTCTGTGTGCGTGTGAGTAAGATCTTGATAACACACACAGTCTCTCTCTCTCTTCCTCTCTCATTCTCTCTCTCTCTCTCTCTATTTTGTTGGAGAAACACTCACTAATTAGACATATATTTGAAGGTCAAATCTTAGGAAGAAAACCCCATGCCTATGTGAAGGGACAAATTCACAAATGTATCATATTTGTAAAGTTAGTTCACTTTAGTTCTAGAAGTTTTTTAAAATCACGAGAATACGAAAATCTATATAAGTTAGTTTGTATCAACTGACGCGGAGAGAGAGAGAGAGAGAGAATAGAGAGAAGAAGTAGAAGAAGGAGTTCATTTTATACGACTGAGAATAGTCGGGCTTCTCTGAGCGAGAAAGCATCTGTAAAACTTCTGAGTTTTCATAGCTATGAGAAAGAACTGAGTAAAGTTCTTTGTATGAGTCTCTCTCCATCATCTCCATGTTTGCCTACTGTGTGATGAATTCAAAAGTTTAAGTTTTCTGAGCAATTCGATGCCTGGCATCGAATCTTGGCTGATAAGTCATTTTTTCATTCTCTGTGTGTTAACTATTGTTGAATCTTCTAAAAATATGAAGTTTGTGGAGCAACTCGATGCCTGGCATCGAGTTCCAACATAAAATGGATGCCCGACATCGACTTCTATCATATAAGTCATCTTCTTCATGTGTGTGTAAAATAGAGTGTTTCTGGTGCAGAAAAATAGCCAAAAAAAGCCCAAAGTCGATGCCTGGCATCGACTTGGACTGAAATTCGATGCTAGGCATCGAATTTTTTATTTTTGGACATCAGGAATACTAAAACAGGCAAGATTTCCAGTTTTGGAAGGTCATACAGGGTCATCTTGTGAGGGCCATAACTTGAGTTCTAGAGCTCTGTTTGATGCATATGATAGCTTGTTGGAAAGCTCTACTCTCCTAGTTTCAGCCTATAAAGTTTCATGGAGAAAGCATACTTGAGCTAGGAGAAATTAGCAAAATACTGAAGGTATGTCATTTCGGTGACTAGGAATTTCTGTAGAAGCAAAGTTCTCACTTTAAGCTATCATTTCTCAAAGTTTGGAGTGGCAATGAGTTAATGGTGACCATAGAGGTGTTCTAGTGTCACATTAATTCATTTCTTGTGGTGTTTTATACATCAACAAGTGGTATCAGAGCAGAAAGATTCTCGAGAGCAGAAGACGACAAAGGTACGAGAAGTTTTGTAAAGTTTTCCATTAAAGTTTGAAAGGTGAAGCATTTGAAGACACAAGGCATCAAAAGATTACTTTCGAAGTATCCTCATACACAAAGAACTTCAAAAGGTATTATCCTTTATCCTTTAAGCTCACAGGTTGCAGCAGAAGGAAAGAACTATGGCAGATCATATCTCCATTGACAAACTGGACAGAGATAATTACCCCGCATGGGTAATGAGAATGGAAGCCTTACTTATGAGTAAGGATCTCATGGTATATGTAACAGGTGAAGAAGAGAAGCCAGTATTTGAAGATGAAAGCCGACCAAAGAAAGAAGAACTTGATGCTTTAAAGCATTGGCAGAAGAAAAATGCAAGTGCAAAAGCCTACATCTACAATACAATCTCAGATCATTTGCTACCACATATCAGAGGATTGGAATCATCAGAAGATATATGGAATGCATTGGAATATCATTTCCAAAGCACTACTAAAGCACGGAAAGCAAGTCTATGGTCAGAGTTTACAACATTCAAGAAGAAGCCAAGTCAAACCATTAGTGATTATGTCACTAAGATGAAGGATCTAGCAGATAGTCTTGGATCCATAGATGAAGATGTTGAAGATCACAGATTGATTGCTCAATTACTTGCAGGTTTGAGAGGGGATGAAAGGTGGAAACCTTTTGTCTTATCAAAAGAACTTTCATTGAATCATTATGTTCCAGATTTGAACCAGTTGCTTGGTTTGATGCTCACATATGAGCAAGACTTGAAGGGAGATGGAGATAAAGGACAAAGTTCTGCAATGTACATGAAGAACAAGAAGAAAGGAGATAAAGGTAAATCAAAGGATGAAGAGGAGTCTAGTTCTCAAGCCTATTATGCAAGAGGTAAAGGCACTGGCAGAGGAAGAGCAAGAGGTTTTGGAAGAGGAAGAGGTAATCAAAATAACAACAAAAAGGCTTGCTGGATATGTGGATTGAGTAATCATTTGGCTCATGACTGTTGGCACAACCAACAAGGATCAAACCAGAATCAAAACAACAATAGCAGAGGTCGAGGTGGAAGATATCAAAGTAATTTTCAAAGAGGTAGACAAAGTCAAAGAGGAGGCTATGGTAGAGGTGGAGGAAGAAGTTGGGGACAGAATCAATCCTACAACACCACCTACTACAACTATGCAAATGACACACAGAATGAAAGTCATACATCATTGATGATGAATTCAATCAGCACATCAGACAAAGAAGATCTAAAGGTATTTTACATTGACTCTGGATGTTCTAATCATTTGTCAGGAAACATAGAATTGATGTCAGAATTGGAAAAAGGCATTTCTAGTCATACAGTTCAAACAGGTGATAATACAAGACATTGTGTACATTCAATTGGAAAAGTGAAATGCAAGAGTGGAGCAGATTTGCTAACCAATGTTTTGTATGTTCCTACAATACCTAAAAACTTGATTAGTGTGGGACAGATAGTTGAAAAAGGTTTTCAAGTCAGGTTTACAAATGAAGGAGTATTTGTGGAAGATCCAGAGAATGGATATAATCAGATTGTCTCTGGTAAGAAAGAAGGTAGACTCTTTACTTTAAGAGTGCAAGGGAACATTGGTCAAGCTTTGCTCACACATGGTGAAGCAGTGATTACAGAACTTGATCTCTGGCATAAGAGATTAGGTCACTTTAATGAAAGAGGAATTAAAGCTATGGTTGCTAATCAGTCTGTACTAGGATTACCAAATGTGCAAAGTCAACATATGGTTTATAAATGTGAAGCATGTCAAATGGGTAAAGCACACAGGTTACCATTTCAAAAGAAAGGTTTCAAACATGATGGAGTACTTGAGCTCATTCATACAGATGTATGGGGACCAACAAAAGAAGGATCTATCAGTGGCTCAAGGTACTATGTTCTTTTCATTGATGATGCTACAAGATGGATAACATTATATGTTTTGAAGGAAAGATCAGAAGTGTTTGGAGCTTTCAAGCATTTTCATGCATATGCAGAGAGAGTCACAGGTCAAAAGCTTAAAAGACTGAGGTCTGATGGAGGGGGAGAATATTTCTCCCAAGAGTTCAATGATTATCTTTGGAATGCAGGTATTAAGAGAGAAATAACTTGCAGGTATACACCACAACAAAATGGTGTAGCAGAAAGAAGGAACAGGACTTTGGTTGAGTTTGCTAGAGCTATGCTGAAGGAGAAGAATTGTCCAAATTATCTTTGGGCTGAGGCTGTAAATACAGCTACATATCTTGTGAATAGATTACCATGTGCAGCTCTGAATGGAATGACTCCATATGAAGCTTGGTGGGGTAAGAAACCAACACTAGATCATTGTAGAGTGTTTGGATCAATTGCATATGCTTATGTGCCATCACAACTTAGGCATAAACTTGAACCAAAGGCAGAAAAATATGTGTTCATTGGTTATGATGAAAAGCAGATGGGTTACAGGTTGTGGAATCCTCTAACAAAACAATTTATTGTTTCTAGAGATGTTACATTTGATGAACAGAAAAGTTGGTATGCAGATCAAAGTCATACAGCTGAAGAATTTGAAGAAGAGGTAAGAAGATGTGAGAAAGGAAAATCAATTGTGCAGGTAAATAGAGATGAAGACTATATGCAAGCAAGTACATCCACAAGTGGATTAACAAGAAGAAATGAAGAAGCTCCTATATTTGATGAAGAAGTGTATCCAGACACATATGAAGAATGTGAACCAAGAAGGTCAAGCAGGACTAGAAGACAACGAGAAAGGTATTCTTATGATACTTCTTACATAACTCAGAAGAACTATGCATATATGGTGAAAGATGATGAAGAACCTCATAACTATGATGAAGCTAAAGGTAAGAAGCAATGGGAAGAAGCAATGAAGGAAGAATTCAATGCACTGGAGGAGAACAAGACATGGGAACTTGTTCCTAAACCAAATGGTAAGAAAGTAATTGGAAATAAATGGGTTTATAAAGTGAAGAAGCTTGCAGATGGAAGTATAGCCAGATACAAAGCTAGATTGGTGGTGAAAGGCTATGCCCAGACCTATGGCATAGATTATGATGAGACATTCAGTCCTGTAGCTAAGATGTCAACTATAAGGACAATCATTGCTATTGCAGCTTCAAAAGGATGGACTCTAAGTCAATTGGATATAAAAAATGCATTCTTGAATGGATACATATCAGATGAGGTATACATGGAACAACCTCAAGGGTTTATAGATTCCAGGTATCCAAATTTTGTTTGCAGGTTGAGAAGAGCATTGTATGGATTGAAGCAAGCTCCAAGAGCTTGGAACTATAGACTGGTGAAGTATCTCAATGATCTTGGATATCAAAGTTCAAAAGCAGATTCAAGTCTACTTATCAAAAGAACAGAGGAAGGTACAATCTACATTTGTATTTATGTAGATGACATTATAATCACAGGTACTTCAGATGAAGGAATCAAGGAGGTAAAGAGATTACTTGAGAAAGAGTTTAAGATCAGTGACCTAGGAAAGTTATCATACTTTCTTGGAATGGAAGTTACTTATACAGATCATGGCATATATGTGTCACAAGAAAGGTATCTTCTGAACTTGTTGAAGAAGTTTGATATGGAAAATTGCAGAGAAGCTTCAACTCCACTTGAAGTTAATCACAAGCTCAGTAAATATGATGGTGCAGACTACAAAGATATGAGGAAGTATCAATCTCTTGTGGGTAGTTTGATTTATGCTACACTAACAAGACCTGATCTTAGTTATGCAGTGGGAGTTTTGTCACAATTCATGCATTGTCCAAAGGACCCACATTGGATTGCAGGTCAAAGAGTTCTCAGATATATCAAAGGAACTATAAAGGAAGGATTATATTATCCTTTTACATCAGATTTGAAGTTGAGAGCCTACAGTGACTCAGACTGGGCAGGTAATCAAGATGACAGGAGATCAACTCATGGTTACATGATATACATTGGTGATAAGCTTGTAAGTTGGTGTTCCAAGAAACAACATACAGTAGCATTATCATCAACTGAAGCAGAGTACAAAGGACTTGTGGAAGCAGCTAAGGAAGTCATATGGATGCAGACATTGTTCAAGAGCTTAGGCATTGATCAAGGTACACCTACAATACATGGAGATAATATGAGTTCACTTTATCTTGCAGCAAATCCAGTATTTCATGCAAGGACAAAGCACATAGAGATACAGTATCATTTTCTCAGAGAAAAGGTAATGGAGAAGGAGATTGAAGTGGAGTACATTTCTACTAAAGATCAATTAGCAGACATAATGACAAAGAGCTTGGATGGTGTGAAGACCAGCAGATTCAAAACCATGGCAGGAGTAAAAGAAAAGAAGATGATATGAAGAAACAGGGAATGTCAATTAGTGATTGAGGGGGAGCTGTTGGAGAAACACTCACTAATTAGACATATATTTGAAGGTCAAATCTTAGGAAGAAAACCCCATGCCTATGTGAAGGGACAAATTCACAAATGTATCATATTTGTAAAGTTAGTTCACTTTAGTTCTAGAAGTTTTTTAAAATCACGAGAATACGAAAATCTATATAAGTTAGTTTGTATCAACTGACGCGGAGAGAGAGAGAGAGAGAGAGAGAGAGAGAGAGAGAGAGAGAGAATAGAGAGAAGAAGTAGAAGAAGGAGTTCATTTTATACGACTGAGAATAGTCGGGCTTCTCTGAGCGAGAAAGCATCTGTAAAACTTCTGAGTTTTCATAGCTATGAGAAAGAACTGAGTAAAGTTCTTTGTATGAGTCTCTCTCCATCATCTCCATGTTTGCCTACTGTGTGATGAATTCAAAAGTTCAAGTTTTTTGAGCAATTCGATGCCTGGCATCGAATCTTGGCTGATAAGTCATTTTTTCATTCTCTGTGTGTTAACTATTGTTGAATCTTCTAAAAATATGAAGTTTGTGGAGCAACTCGATGCCTGGCATCGAGTTCCAACATAAAATGGATGCCCGACATCGACTTCTATCATATAAGTCATCTTCTTCATGTGTGTGTAAAATAGAGTGTTTCTGGTGCAGAAAAATAGCCAAAAAAAGCCCAAAGTCGATGTCTGGCATCGACTTGGACTGAAGTTCGATGCTAGGCATCGAATTTTTTATTTTTGGACATCAGGAATACTAAAACAGGCAAGATTTCCAGTTTTGGAAGGTCATACAGGGTCATCTTGTGAGGGCCATAACTTGAGTTCTAGAGCTTCGTTTGATGCATATGATAGCTTGTTGGAAAGCTCTACTCTTCTAGTTTTAGCCTATAAAGTTTCATGGAGAAATCATACTTGAGCTAGGAGAAATTAGCAAAATACTGAAGGTATGTCATTTCGGTGACTAGGAATTTCTGTAGAAGCAAAGTTCTCACTTTAAGCTATCATTTCTCAAAGTTTGGAGTGGCAATGAGTTAATGGTGACCATAGAGGTGTTCTAGTGTCACATTAATTCATTTCTTGTGGTGTTTTATACATCAACATATTTCTCCGTTTCATTGCCCTCTAGGGTGGTTTAGTCTCTTCTTAACTTTTGAAGATGATATGGGGCCCCAATGAAGTCTCCTTTTTCTTTTTTCTCTCTTTTGTGGTCACATTCTAAGACATATGACTAGGTCCAACCGCTCATTGGTGGTCAATAATCTAGGTCTAGGTAGGGAGATTAAGGCCTCTAGTGCTTACTTAGAGCTTCCTTAGTTTTCACTCGTACTAGAGGGGATACTTCACGGAAACAAGTAGACTTGAAGAAGTTTTACCTCATCGAATAGATGTTTGCTCCTATACCTCTTGGGTGTTTGAAAATGATTGAAATGGTCTTCCACGTCTTGCAAGGTAACACGTGGAAAGTATCGCACACGACACTAGGTTTCCAAGTGCTTTCCAAATTTCCTCCTAGATAAGTCAAAATTGTTACATTGTTTGCCCTACATTGAGATCCCTAACCTTAATTTTCTTCTTGTATGTATTCACGAGGAGATAATGATGCGCATTAGTCAACCATCAACCACTAGAGAAGACATCGAAGGTTTTGCCAATGAAGTTTTGTAGTACTTTTTCAATGTGAGATGGAACCCGTGAAGTTGTGTTTGATCTTAACAAAGATCTATCCACCAGAATTAGAGAAGACATCGTTCAAGATAAATCTATGAATATAGATATGATTTATAAAAACTTTCCAAATGCATGTTTTGATTGCACTATCTTTATTTAAATTATACATTAGTGAGGCACTATGTATTTAAATATTCTGTAAGAATTCATCGCCTTAACATTAAACTACAGAGTCGACGTCTACTCTCATTTCATGCATAACCACTCATGAGAACATGGATACTTCTTATTAATCTAGTGATTAACTTCTTCACATAGTTTTTATAGTACATCATAGGAAAGATCAGTTCGCATGGTATCAACAACGGATTAAACTTATGTTCACTTTTTAATCCGCATTGAGTACACACAAAATAAATTCTCATATATGAAGTAGTTCAATTTGTCTTTCTATAAAAACATCAATGAACATTTTTAATACCGATTACGAGTGACTTGACTTAGTAAAATTGACTTCGCTTGTAGCGTGAATAAAAATTAATATTCTTGCTATATTTTTTCAAGAACTTTCTGCATTATTTGGTGACTCAATAAGAATGAATTTGCACTTTTCTTCATTCTCCACTATATCTTCCATGTATACCATTCAAACGTTCTACTATTGCAGCGATTTGATTACGAAGCCTCTCATAATATACCTTAGTTACTTCTATAAAACGTGAAGACTCCAGAATGGTAGCCATGACCCCCGAAAAGAAAGCATTTTCATGTGATTTATGGAAACTTTGGTTCTATTCTATAATTGCCGTTTGCCTTTGAAATTTCCTTGCGCATGAGTGTAGTACAATCTTGGTACAATTGCAACCAAAATTAGTGGTCGTGAAAATAGCTTAAAATGATGTTTAGACTAGTGGCTCTGTGTCCTTCGACACTTTACTGTCCTAAAAAATAGACATCATTTGATAAAATTTCTAAAGTACTAGAAGAAGCCATTCATAAATATATCTATGGACCATGTGAACACAAAGATTAAGTATTTTAAAAAACAAAATATAGCTTTCATAAAAGAATAGGAAAGTTTAAGATTTATTCGTTACTTTGATGATGGAAATCTTAGTATTGGCAAAGAAATTATGTTGATGTGAGTTGGTGTTGACTTTTTATTAAAACCATGATCTCCTCATTTTCATTGTTGTAAATGCAATAAAACTTCATATTCAATACACCAAATGTAGAAATTTCCACTAATCCTTATTATGTTTTCTATGCTAAGAATACCATTTGATGGGAAAAGATTACATATGCTACATTATTCAAGTCAATATTCTAGTTTTTTGTATACAACGTTGTTTACAATATTTATAGAACTATTTTCATTGACACTATATCCCTTATATCATTGAGAAAAGCTAATGAAGTTTAATTCTAGGGAGAGTGGAAAATGGTTATTCAATGAAATATTGAGATGATTGTCATATGTGAGATAGGTACATGATTTAATGGTTCGATGACATGTAGCATATTTATATGTTATTGTAGGATGGTACTCAAAATAAAGCACGAGCCATTTTCATGTTTTATGCGTCAATAAGGAATTAAAAGGTTCATGTAGTTTATAACTATATAATGAGCACACTATACTGATCTCTTATTATAAAAATGCGTTTTTCCTGAGACTTTAACATAAGGTTAGAAAATTATGGGCAAAGTTTTTCTATGAAGATATTTGTTACACCTATTCTGGGATTGCAATTGGGGGGCTCCTCTTCCCCATGTTTCCCACTAAGCCTCCGCAAAACTATGGTTCGGAATTTTTTCGTTTTTCTTCAATTACACTAGCTATGTAGCGTTTTTGTCTTCCTCTAGGCACAGTAGATGTTACCACACCTTCATCCACCTCATCAATCAGCTCCACAACAAATTTGTTGCGACTTTTGGTTATTTTCCACCTCACTCTTTGTGTAGTTCTCCAACAAGCTTCTAAATAAGCTCCTTTGGCTCATGGACTTTTTGTGTCAAACCTCCCATCCTTCCCGAGGCTCAATTTTTCTCTAATATCAGTCGTAGTATTTCCATAATCACAAGCTTCTAATCACTCGATAGAAGTTAAAGAGAGAAAACTAGAACTTGCACAAGATAGGAGAAAACCTGACATGAAAGAGTAGACAAGGTATGTCCGAGAGAAAGAGAAGTTCAGATATTATAGATTTGAATAAATTGGAAACAATAGCTTTGGAATATAGCTTCTTGAGGAGGCCTTGACCTACCAACCACCCCAAGCTATCACAATCGCATTCACACTTGCACTCTCAATCACACTCTCAATCACACTCTGACTCTCATTGTCAATCACAAGGTAACACTTTGATTTTTGGCGTCTTCCTATATAACACAACAAATACCCTTCAAAAGAGAGCTTATCGTCTCCGGAAGGAAGTGCATGATCCACAAAATATATAAAAAGTTGGCTCTCCCCATGTTGCATACAGAATTTTCACAAAAGCATGTGTTTGTAGTAGTCAAGCACTTTCTTTAGTAGTGTAAATATGTGTGTATGTATATGTGTGTATATGAGTGTATGTGTGTATGCATGTGTGTATGTATGTGTGTATGCATGTGTGTATGTATGTGTGTATGTTTGTGTATGTGTGCATATGCGTGTGTGTGTGTGTGTATGTATATGATTGTATGTCAGTGTATGTGTGTGTATATGTGTATATGTGTGTATGCGTGTGTTTTTATATGTGTATGGATAAGTGTGTATGTCTGTGTATGCATGTGTATGTATGTGTGTGTATGTGAGTGTTGGTGTGTGCGTATGTGTGTATATGTACATGTATGTGCATGTTTGTGTATGCATATGTCTGAGTATGCGTATGTGTGTTTATGTTGATGTGTGTATGTGTGTGCATGCATGTGTGTATGTATGTATGTATGCATATGCATGTGTATGCATTTCTATGTGTGTATGCATGTGTATATACATAGATCTTTCTCTCTCTCTCCATGTCTCTCTCTCTATGTCTCTCTCTTTGTTTGTCTATCTCTCTTCGTCTTGCTCTCTCTCTCTCTCACTCTCTCTTTCTCTCTATCTATATCTCTCTCCCTCTCTTTCTCTCTCTCTCTCACTCACTCACTCTCTCTCTCTCTCTCTTTAATTTTTTTTTTCTCTCCTCTTCTTGCGTGTTCGAATGAGTCCTAGCACAAATATTTGCGAAGAAATCAGAATTTTATTTGTCTGATAGATAGCATCACATACATGATGCTTTTGCATCTTAGAAAGTTTGCCAACATTGCTACAAGCATGCTTGATGTGCGATGCGTGTATGGATACTCCTAAGGGACCATTGCATACATGATGGTTATCCTTTTTTAAGGTCCATCACTTATCCAATTCTTTGTTTTCAAGGTTTTACATGAGTGATGTTTCTTGGTTTTTTTCAATTGGAGGCATCCCCTATGCTCCCTAATCTCATGAAGTGCTTCTTATATGCATGAGGTATTCCAATTATATCAAAACCTATAGTTGACATGCACACCAATTTTTAAGCACTCTCTAAACACCTTTTGTTCTCTAGTATCTCGTCTTGTGATCGACAAATCAACAACTTCCTCGTCACATGAAAGTAGAGTGACAATAAGATTTCCTTTTTGCATGTTGTATCATCTTGTATCTCCGTAACAAAAAACAACATCTTGATTTACTATTGCTCACAATAAGACATACATTGACAAGAACCATGTTCGGTTTGCAAGTGACTTACCATGAATCTCATAATGACAACCATCTTAAATCATTAATCCGACATCTTATCTAGCTAAGGCATGCGGGCATGGTTTTTGTATGATAGTATGACTTCTTCTATTTCATTATAGTTAAAAAGAGAACTTATCTTATTTAATTGAGAAAAATCCTAAAAATCTGTAATTTTCTACTCAATTAAGCTTGAAAGTCCATTAAAAATAGCTTTAATTTGAAGGTCTCCAAACAAAGTACCTCTATTAGTTTTGCAGTATAAGACTTTCAATGATTCTACAAGAATATATGGATCAAATATTGAACTATAGAATAGAAGTCTAGCTCACGGTCATTTAAGTAATTAATAGGAAAGATAAAATTTCGTGGTATCCTCAATGGCTTACACTTGTGTTCACTTCTTCTCCGCATTGAAAAATCTCCAAAGAAATAATCCTATATAACACAAGTCGATCTCTCTTTCAACAAAAACATGAACTGGCATCTTAAGACAAGATATGTTCATGAACCTGTTTCCATTCTACGTTTGTTGTGGATGCTTTCCATCAAGACATTTAGGAGTCTTCTAATCTAGGACAATATCCATCGGTGGTACTAACCTAATCCTACCCCAAGAGATGGAACGTTATGTCAATGAAATTGTACAAAACGAGAGTACACATGAACTTCTCTTACATTGGCAGGGTCCCTGGAAACCATTCGAACAAGCACAAAGATGTGACATTGACTCACCATCCATATTGTAAGCCTCGGGAAAAGATATACTGGTTATTGTCATAAAATAGAACACTCTATTCATTGTAATGCAAAAACTTCAGCTTTTAACAATAAATAGAACATATCCTTTAGACTTCATCTCATATTGTTGTGAAAAGAAAAAAGGATATAGCTTCTTAGAGAAAAACAATACATGTTTGACAAAGGAGTCGGATTGAATGTATATATTTTCTGAAATTTATTTTTTTATTTTTTTATTTTTTTATTTTTTTATTTTTTTATTTTTTTAATAAAAGGAAGTTCGGCCTTAGCCTATTCTCCCGGACTTTAATTAAAATAAAGAAAAGTTACAAGTGAATGGGACTAGTGCCCATGGGACCCCCCAAATCCCACAATGCAGGGGAGGAGTATGTGAAGCTAGAGGGCATTACAAATGAGGCTGATAAATCTATCATTACCCTCATGTGGGACCCATTTGGGTTTCAACATGTTGTTTTCGAGGAGATAAATACAGTGGTGTCTAAACGATGGAGATCTCTTATCTCGGGAGATTCTTTTACCTAGAAGAAACAAGGATTTCTCGATCGACCATTCCTTAGGAGTTTGGCCAAAGTTGATAGCACATCGCTCCCTCCAAATCTTCCAAAGGGTCTCACCCCTGATGGCATTCCACAGCCTCGATGAGCAGCCGACCGCCTCACCCAACAACACCTGTTGCCAATTGATTTGGTGTGTGAGTCTCAATATCTGGGTCACGTGATGCCAGATAACACGGGACTTGGGGCAATCAAAGAACATGTGAGCTAAATCTTCGATGCATCGATGGCAACGCTTGCACCATGGTGGCACACCACAAATTTTGTTAGCCCTTGCATTGGACCAGATACCTTTGTGCAAGATCTGCCACATGAGAATTGACTTCTTGATCTCAATCAGGGGGTGCCAAATAGACATGAAATTTAGTTTCCATCGAAGTTTGGTCCAAGAAAGGCACCATCTCTTGTTAAGGATGTGATGAACATCTAAGTTCTCTTTGAAGCTAGGGATTCTGGATAGTTTCTTTCCATTGCTCCATTTGAGGCCCTCTAGGCAAGGAAGATCCTGACCGCAGAGAAGGCGGGTAG
This sequence comes from Ceratopteris richardii, assembly GCA_020310875.1. NCBI lineage: Eukaryota > Viridiplantae > Streptophyta > Polypodiopsida > Polypodiales > Pteridaceae > Ceratopteris > Ceratopteris richardii. The sequence continues at coordinate 159,385,165 of CM035418.1, read as the reverse complement.
TTGAGCGGTCCCATGCTAAACACCTGCCTTGAAGAAGAGTCCAGTCCTCTAGGGTAACTCTAAGTCTCGGGTCCAAGTCTTCAAACCTAATCCACTGGCTGTTCTCTTGTTTCCAGAGTTGTTTCCACTGTTTTAACCCCTTGTTCCATAACCGCTTTGCAGTTTGGAGGTTCCAAGTCTCCACCTCCCTAATGCCACTGATTGGGAACCAGATAGAGTCATTTTGTCTTATCCCAGCCGCCCACTTCCACTCCTCACTAATTCTAATGAATTCTTTGGCCTTGTTCCAACTCTTCCATAAAGAACACACGAGGCTAGAGCCTTTAGGGGACACCGGGTGGGGGGAGAACAAAAGCGTGAGAATCCCTATGTCCTTCCAACCAGGATGGCCAACTAAGGTAAGCTCTTCCATGTTTCTGAAGATCAATTTAGCCCAAGAGGACTCACTATTGCTCCAAGCCTTGATAAGCCACTTTGACGGTAGCTTGTCAGCCAACCCAGCGACATCCAAGATTCCCAAGCTCCCTGAGTCTTTCGGGCTAATGCAAGTTTCCCATTTGATTTTGGGAATCCCCCTCGTGTTGGGGCCCCCAGTCCAAAGGAAGTTTCTACAGATTCTTTCCACTTTGGCCAAGTCTTTCTCCTTAGGTCTCCAACACGAGATAAAGTAAATAGTTGTCGAAAGCATAAATGTGTTAACAACCATAGCACGCCGTGCCAAGTTGACTTGCATACCTTTCCAATGATTTAGTTTTCTATCCAGCTTGGATAGCACCCGGTTCCAACGTTGGTCCATTGAGATGCCGGATCCCATCGGAATGCCAAGGAGGCGGAAGACTTGACCTCTAAGGATAACTTGACACCCTTGATCTAACAACAATTGGGGTGAAGGTCCACTAATTGCTCTAAAAGCAGTTTTAGCATGGTTGATTTTCGACCCTAATGCCACACAAAAGGTGTCGAGGCACCACCAAACTGTTTATATCGTTGTGCACGAAGGCATTCATGTCATCGGCAAAGAGTCTCACAATCATTTGGTTGTGATTTAGAGGTAGGGAAAGACCCTTAAGATTGCCAACGTCCATGTGATGCTTTAATAGGTGATTGAGTCCATCCAAGGCGATAGCGAAGAGTAATGGAGCCAGCGGGCAGCCTTGCTTGATTGATCTTTTTAAACGAATGGGCTCAGAGAGCTTACCGTTGATGTTTATTCTAGTTGAAGCATTTCCAAGAAGAGTGGAAATCATCTTCGTGAACTTATGGCTGCATCCAAGGTCTTTCAATGATTGAAGAATAAAGTCCCATTCCAATCTGTCATATGCTTTGTCAAAGTCAATCTTAATGAATACCAAATCTTGTGCACACTCCTCAGCAAACGCAAGGCCTTCCCAAATTTCTACAATTGCTTGAAGTATAGATCTACCTTTGATAAAACCTTTCTGGTCCTCACAAAGCCATAACTTTAAATGACAAGAGATTCTGTTGGCGATAACTTTTGCAATTATCTTGTATCCTGGAGCATGGTAATCGGTCGCAAGTTTTCAATTTTGTTCTTATCTCCCCTTTTGTGGATTAACTTGATGATGCCATTATTAAGACATTCAGGGAGGGCACCAAAGGAGAGAGCCTCTTTCCACACCAGACGCAGTGGGGTGGCCACTGCATGTTTGAAGGACTTGAAAAACTCATTGGTGAGACCATCAGGACCCGGAATTTTCGGGTTGCGAAGAGCATCAATAGCCTCGATAATTTCATTCTCTGAAATGTTAGCATCTAGCAGAGAAATCATGTTCTGTGGGGTTCTAGATTGAGAAACCCTAGAGATGGTTTCCATGGAGTCACGCGTGTATGGGGAAAGGGGAGCCAAGACCCCCAGAAGATGGGTAAAGTGTTCGACGATGATAGACCTATTCTCGACTTCCGTGCTACATTATTCCATTGTTATCGACCAAGAAGGAGATGGATTCCCTAGCTTGTTTCCTTTTGAGGATGTTACACATCTCTTTCGATGGTCTGTCAACCTTCCCCGCCCACAAATCTTTGAAGAATATTTGAAGATTTTTCCTTTGAACCTCCTCTTCTAATCTTAGTCTTCCCCTAATTTTCAGAAGACCTTGTTGGCATTGTAAGTTACCTTTGTTCACCTCTTCTTCAAGCCGTGAGAGCCTCCGGAACACCATTTCTCTTCTTTTTTTCCGGATATCTCTTATAGCCTTTTGAGTCGTGATCAGAATATTTTGAGTCCTTTCCACTGTTCTTCTCCAACACTTAGCCGGTTCATTACAGTAGGCAAAGGCTTCCGCCCACACTGCGGAAATTTCTTGGTGGACAGAGGGGAGGGAGAACGATGTCTCACAAGCATGAAACGAAGGGGCTTTCTGGAGCATGGGAATCGGTTTGAAAGACAGAGTAATCCGATAGTGGTCCGACATAGTCAGGTCCATGTGTTGGGAAATCGAAGGAATACCCCATTGGAGGATGGTGTTTTGATCGATGTAACATCTATCGAGTCTTGCTTTCCTCAAAGAGTCCCCCAATTAGAGATTTGACCAGGAGAACCCCTTCATGTCTTTCACCTCGACGAGGTCGAGATGGAGATTGATTTTATCCCATGTCTCTTTCTCCTCGCCGTCAATAATTTTTCCCTTGTTATTCCATCGGTCCTGAGGAAACTCAACCATGTTGAAGTCCCCACAAATCAAAACATTATGTGAGAGGGAGTCGAGAGAAGCCCAAGTATCAATTCTATCTGCTTCTCCATTAGGAGCATAAATTGAGACCACAGTGAACTGAAAAGGGAACCCGATAGGGGCAGCAATCCAACGATGATTCCGACCTTCAAAAGTCGAGCTCACACTGCCAGACAAGGAGTGACTAATACCGATTGCAGCATCCCCCGCCCCCCTAGGGTGAGAAGTGGAGAACCAAAGGTGGTTTGGAGAAATGCATTTAAGCCGTTTCTAGAGATCTTCTCCATGGATTTTAACCTCTTGTAAGCAGATAAAGTCAGGGTTGAGGGACTTGTCTTTGAACCACTAGTTGAGAGTCCCCGCTCTTGACGGGTCGGACAAACCCCTGACGTTTAGTGATGTGAATTTCATTGTTGATGGTTGCCCTCTTTGACGGGAGGGACCCGATCTTTTTTCTTCTTGTGATCTTCTTTTTTCCTCCCAGCTTCTTGACTTAGGATCGTACACTTGAGGGGGCTCTTCCATGGCATGCCCGATGGTTGTTTTCCTTTGAGCTTTGACTTTTGTTGCGGTAATCTTGGAATGCATACCGGAAGGGTAGGACCAAGGGAGGAGCTTTCATTGTCTGGGTTGTCTTCATTGCTAGTAGTGAAGCCTTCCTCTTTACTCGTGGTGTATCCTTCTTGGTTGTCTTCTTGGTTGTCTTCTTTGCTGGTAGAGCACCCATGGGTATTATCAGTGGGGTCTTCTTCATAATGGTTGTCCCCTAGGAAGTCGACCTCATTAATCTCCTTTTCTAGGTTACAATACATGTTATTCAAAGGAGCAATTATCGTAGTGTTCCTTGCTGTTGATCTTCGAGGGCTAACTTTCCTCGTGCGTCTTACTTCAGTGAATCCTTTTGAATCCGTCTCAGCAACACGAGTTCCTTCTTCTTCCTCCATCGGAGGGGGCTGACCCCGAGTGTCAACTTGAGGGAAAGGATCCAGGGTCCCATCAGGTTTATGCTTGTTTTTATTGGTACTTTTCTTCAAGGGGCAATCTTTGATCCTATGACCTTGATGCCCGCAACGGAAGCATGCGTTTGGCAAATTCTTGTAAGTAACCTCTTGTGTCCAAGTCTTACCATCTCCACAGTTTATGGAGATTTTCGAGGGAAGGACCTGATTCAGGTCTGTTTCAATGCAGATCTGTGGGTGCCATCTTGCATTGAAAGAATGTTGAGCACCATCGTAGATTAACCCCCCTACATCCCCTCTTGAGGCCATCGGGCGACCGATCGGTGAAACACTTTCTTGAAGAAATCCATACAGAAAGTACGGCAGATTGGGAAGCTCCACCCAAAGCGGGTAACGAAGCGGCTTTGATCTGTTCGGAACAAAGTCTGGGGTCCACTTAAATAGGCAAAGGGTGGACCCGCCCACTTGTCAAGAGCTGGCTTGCAGAGCTTGGAAGGCCATCTCTTCATTCTCAAACACTAGAAGCAGGTGATTCGCCAGCAGGAATTGACATTTGCACACAATTAGGCCGTGCGACAACCACTCCTTGCGAAGCCAAGCTCTCACACTTTCTAGAGGGGGCCGAGGGCCAAAAACTTGACCGATCACACACGTTTTCATCAGTTCTTCTTGCTTAGCCGCCACAGATTCTTTACACAAAGATACCATCGGAGGGTCGACGTCCGATGACACAGAATCCACCCCGAGGGGGCACTGGGGCTCTGGTGGGGTCACGTTGCTCAAGACCAGCGAAGGAATAAAAGTCGACATTAGAGAGAAAGAGAAGACCACGAGCAAGCAAAGGGCTAAGTCTACTCTTTAAGATTAAAATCGGAGCTTCCTCCTAATGAGTACATTGAGTCGCTTGCCAAGCTTTAAGATCTTTTCTTTTTATTTGAAGGCGCCTTCCCAAGACTCCTCTAAACTTCCCAAGACTCCCCTAAACTTCCCAGAAAATGGAGCGTGAATAATCAAGGAGAGAGTCTGACGACAGTTGAAGAAGTTTTTTTTTTTTTTTTCCCTTTCTTCTTTTTTTTTTTTTCTTTTTTCTGAAGTTTCCGGACGATTGATTTTGACTGCATTAAAGCTCACTTTTGCTATTTAGTACATGGAGCTCTACTTCTTCCTGGATACATCAGCGCAAATCCTGCACGGCTGAACTCTTGGAAGATGCGCCAACCGAGAAGCTCGCCCCCCACGCGCGCGCTTCAACATCTTCGTCACTACTCACCGTTCCGATCCAGGTTACATTGCCATAACTATACACCAATTTCCAGAGATGCGCATTGCCGACAACGCTCAGATCGGCCCATTATCCACAACGTCGACCGCAGTCCAAAGTGCATCGCTGGTGTGAAGAGAAAAGTATCATGGCTCAGAGCTTGTGCCATGGCTTACCAGTTCCTGTGTAGCAGTTATGATGAAGAGCAGAGAGCCCAACCTGCAAGTGCTTATCAATTCGGAGAAACGACAAGACCGAGTGACAAAATCATGAACGTCCATCCTTTTTCTGCGTGGTAAGGGAACTGACTGTATACAAAATCTCCACCTTCTAGAAGGAAACGCAGCGTCGATTTCACTTGCGTTTCAATGTCAATCATACGTACTACTCTGATTGATCATCTCCATGGTTTCAATGTCGATCATACGTACTACTCTGTTCTGTCATCAAGACTTGTGTTATCAACGCTGGAATCTCAATCCTTTCATGATTGACCATCTCAAGTCCAGGGTTTCAATGTCGATCATACGTACTATTCTGTTCTGTCATCAAGAATGGAATCTGAGTCCCATATACAATATTCATCTCCTGTCCAGTGCTTGACTATTGAACATATTGTGAATGTCATATTGTGAACATTGTATGCATCTCATATTGTTGTTGAGTGTAAAAAGGATATAGTGATTTAATTTAGATGTTTTCTGAGATTTCCCGAGGATTTATTTTGAGTGTATTAAAGTTCTCTTTTGCTATTTAGTACGTGGAGCTCCACTTCTTTCTGGATACATCAGCGCAAGTCCTGCACGGCTGGACTCTTGGCAGATGCGTCAATCGAGAAGCACACTTCACCATCTTCGTGACAACTGCTCACTGTACACCAATTTCCAAAGATGCACATTGCCTACAACGCTTAGATCGGCCCACTATCCACAACGACGACCGTAGTCCAAAGTGCATCGCTGGTATGAAGAGAAAAGTATGCATGTGTATATGTAAGTGCATATGCTTTTGTATGTGTGTTTATGTATGTGAGTGTATGTTTGTATGTGTGTGTATATGTCTATGTGTGTGTATGTGTGTATGGGTGTATATGCACGTGTATGTATGTGTGTGTATGTGTGTGTATATAATTGTATGTGTGTATACGTGTGTGTGTGTGCATATGTGTGTGTATATCAATGAGTGGATGTGTGTATGTATGTATGCATATGTATGTGTATGCATGTTTGTGCATGTATGTATGTGTATGCATGTTTGTGTACGTATGCATGTATGTGTATGACTGTATACATTCCTTTTCCTCTCTCTTTCTCTCTCTCTCTCACTGTCTCTTTCTTTATCTGTCTCTTTTGCTCTCTCTCTCTCTCTCTCTTTGCCTCTCTCTCTCATTGCCTCTCTCTCTCTCTCTCCTCTTCTTCTGCGTCAAATGAATCTAACATAGCATCGCATAAGGGATGCTTTTGCATAGCACGAAGTCTGGGAGCATCCCTATGAGTACTGTTAATGTGCGACACTGGTGGCAAGGCTCCTTAGGGACTCTCGGATAAAAGATGATTCTCTTTGTTTTCTGTTGGATCCCTTATGCAACGCTTTGTTTTGAAAGTGTTGCATAAGCAATGCTTCCCATTCTTTTTCTCAATTGTGGGCGCCTCTTAACCCCCTTATCTTTTGGAGTGCTTCTTATATGCATAATCTATTTCAATTGTCCCAAAACATGTTGTCAAAATGCATACTAATTTTTAACCACTCCCTAAACATATTTTCTTATCTAGTATTTTGTCTAGGCATACAATGACAAGAATCATATTCGGCTTGCAAGTTACTTGGCGTGTATCACATAATGAAATCGATCCTAAATCATTAAACCGATGACTTATCCAACTAGGGCATGTAGGAATGGTTTTTGTATGATAGTATGTTTCTTTGCTTGAACGAAAACATTACACAAGAAAATTACTTTTTTGGGTTTCACGAATGCGAGAATTCGATTACGGAGTGCTTTTCACGGTCACACTTTGATGTTGTTGCGCATTGTCCTTTCTGATCAGATTGTGGAGAGTGAAATTCCAAATCGAGAACTAGTTTCTAAATGGCCCCTCTTGAGGCCTAGTGTCTGAATGCCCTCTTGTTGCAAAAGGAAATCCAAATGTTAGCACTAGGGGAAAAAAATCAAATTTTAGAACATTTAAAGACCCTAATATGTAGTAATTGTCCCAAAAAGAGAGCCTTTTTTACTTAGTTCTCGGCCAAAATCAACGTGTACAAAATTGATATAGTCTAGATTATTACTAACAATCGTGTAAAAGATGTTAATGAATTGAATGCTTTTTGTGATCCATTTCAATGAATTAAGCTCGCTATCGCATTAGGATTGCCTTGTGCTCCAAGATAGCTTTCCCGTTGGACCTCTCCAAAACTGAGGTGGGGATTCATTTCCCATCGAATTGGTTATGCCCTAAGCTTTAGAGATTGCACTACCAAATGTGTTTAGTCATGTTTGCGTAAGACATAATAATCACGTTGTTTTGTTATAGTTGTAATTGGCATAATTGTTTTGTTATAGTTTGTTATAGTTGTAATTGGCATAATTGTAAGACTATTCTCAGGCTTTTGGTTTAGCAACAAAATGATGCTGAGTATTGTCTAGAAAACAGTCCAAAAATATATTAGAAACTGGAACAATATTTTTTCTGTAGAGCACTAGATGTAGTCATTTTAGTTTACGTATTTTCTAGATCGTACTCAGAGATTCCAAAGATTCGATTTCCATAAGTGCTTACATCAGTTCACCAAAAGAAAGGGATACATTGCAACCTGCAATCCGCGAGATTTTGTCAAAGGCTCAAAGCTCCTGCCTAACTACTGCTGAAGGGTCTAAATGGCCCCTCTTGAGGGCTAGTTTCTTAATGCCCTCTTGTTGCAAAAGGAAATCCAAATGTTAGCACTAGGGGAAAAAGATCAAATTTTCGAACATTTAAAGACCCCAATATGTAGTAATTGTCCCAAAAAGAGAGCCTTTTTTACTTAGTTCTAGGCCAAAACTATTTCTAGGATACAATTCATGGTTGGTTTTTATGTGTCCTTAGGCATGGATAGCATACAATGTTGGAAGGATAAAGTGGGAAATGGTCACTTATCTATGGAATCAACGTGTACAAAATTGATATAGTCTAGATTATTACTAACAACCATGTAAAAGATGTTAATGAATTGAATGCTTTTTGTGATCCATTTCAATGAATTAAGCTCGCTCTCGCATTAGGATTGCCTAGTGCTCCAAGATAGCTTTCACCTTGGACCTCTCCAAAACTGAAGTGGGGATTCATTTCGCATCAAATTGGTTATGAGAACATATAGATACAGATATGCCCTAAGCTTTAGAGATTGCACTACCAAATGGGTTTAGTCATGTTTGCGTAAGACATAATAATCACGTTGTTTGTTATAGTTGTAATTGGCATAATTGTTTTGTATCTAGCATTGAAATAATACTTGTTACTATTCTCAGGCTTTTGGTTTAGCAACAAAATGATGCTGAGTATTGTCTAGAAAACAGTCCAAAAATATATTAGAAATTGGAACAATATTTTTTCTGTCGTTCTATGGGCCTACCGTACAGCCTAGAGAGTCATCACTAGATGTAGTCATTTTAGTTTTCGTATTTTCTAGAAACAGTCAACCCAACATAAAAGAATTACATAAAATCAACCCAATAGTTTGTAGATCGTACTTACATAAGTACGATTCGATTTCAATAAGTGCTTACATCAGTTCACCAAAAGAAAGGGATACATTGCAACCTGCAATCCGTGAGATTTTGTCAAAGGTTCAAAGGTTTTGGGAGCTTTACATCTATCATGAAGTAGATTTCCAGGAAATGTTCGCAATATATTACAATCCCGTATAGTATTCAATGATAGTTTTTCGAAGAAGCGAAACAAAAACTTGGAAATTTCCTTCGAAATATATTAGCAAGTACTGCCAACATATTAGCAAGTATCCCTCCTTCGAAATATATTCGCAAGTATCCCTCCTTCGTTTGCATTTGTAGCATATTGATTTTATTCATTCCATCATACCGGCTGCCATCGCTGAAATGTTGATCAGCAATCAAGATAACCCAGATGCAGCTATCAGCGAAGTAGTGGCAGCATATGATTACCATGGGACTGTATTTTGCAAAATACCTTCTAACCTCTTGCAGACGCATCGCGGCATGAGCTAACTAAGTTCACCTAAAGTGAACTGGCGTACACGATAGATAATCTAAAGAGAACTGGCGTACACTAAAGAGAACTTAGACACATAGACAGAAATAAGACACTTGTAGTTTAATTGTAGAATCAACTTTCCAACCTTAATTAGAGAAGATTCAACGTAAGAAGAAGTTTATCCCGTGAAACTGAAAAAATATAAATTCTAAGCATCGCACTGTAATGAAAAAAACATCCCCGCAGAGAAAAACAATACATGTTTGACAAAGGAACTTCCTGAAATTCCCTGACTATTGATTTCCAGTGTATTAAATCTCACTTTCACTATTCAGTACATAGAGCTCTATTCAGTACATACATCAACGCTCCTCCTGCACTGCTTCACTACTGGCAGATGCATTGATCGAGAAGCTCGCCATCCACATAAATGCTTCAAATAATTCAATTTCTTCACCATGAGAAATGGTTAGATTGGCTATACACCAATTTCCTGAGCTGTGCACTGCCGACAATGCTTAGATTGGCCCATGATGCTTAGCGTCGACCGGAGTCCAAAGAGCATCACTAGTATGAAGAGAAAAGCATCATGGCTTAGACCTTGTGCAACGGCTTAGAACCCTTCGTGTAGCAGTGACGATGAAGAACAGAGAGGCCAACGGACAACTGCTTATGAATTCTGAAAACCGAAAAGACCGATTGACAAAATCAAGAATGTCTATCCTTCTCTGGGTGGTAAGGGAACTCACTGTGTACAAAATATCGACCTTCTATCAGGGAAAGCAGCACAAATTTCTCTTGCACTATGAATGCTGGAATCTCAATCCTATCATGATGGGCCATCTCATGTCCATGGTTTCAAGCTCGACGATATGGGCTATTTTTTTCTGTCATCAAGAATGGAATCTCATTCCCATGGCCATATATCATCATCTCTCTAGGGCTTCACCGTTGAACATATTGTGAATCCTACTCAGGCCTCAGAATGGCTTTCCCGCCGAATGGTATCACCTTCTACACTTCTCAAATGAGCTCAAAAATGATTCCATGGTTTTTATACTCACAAACTCCACATCCCAAATCTCGCCTATTTGATACATGTACGAATTTCATTACATCTTTTGTAGATCTACTTATGTAACTTCTAATGTGAACATCCTTCTAGTTTGATCCAAAGCGTTGGTAAAATCTATAGACATCGACTAGCGCAATCTGAATATACGAATTTGTTTCACCTAATAGCAAGCAATGACAAATTTCTTCTTTATTTAGGCCCTTGTAGTACATTTTGAATACAGCTTTACTAATCTCTCAAATCTCGTGAAGATTATAATTCTTCATTTCAATTAGGCCACTTTCTTTAAGTAGATGGACTAATTGAAGCATGCATACAGACGCCTCCCGTGAGTTCAGAAATCTCATTGGACATGCCATGTGGCATGCCATGTGTGTACATGTATATGATTGTATGTGATTGTAGTATGTGTGTATGTGAGTGTATTTGTGTGTATTTATATGTGTATGTGTGTGCATGTGTGTGTATCCATGTTTGTGGATGCATTTGTAGATGTATATGTGCATATCTATGTGTATGCATGTCTCTGTATGCATGAACGTGTGTGTATGTGAGTATACATACATCTTTCACTCTCTCTCTATCTCTCTCTTTTGCTCTCTATCTTTCTTTCACTCCTTCCCTCTCTCTCTCTCTCTCTTTCTTTCTTTCTTTCTAACCTCTTGCAGACGCATCGCGGCATGAGCTAACACTAAAGAGAACTTAGACACATAGACAGAAATAAGACACTTGTAGAAGAAGTTTATCCCGTGAAACTGAAAACGAATTCTATCTGTAGCTTTCAAAATTAAATCCTAAGCATCGCACTGTAATGAAAAAAACATCCTTTAGATTCTCTCAAAAGATAGAAAACATCCTTTAGTATTCATCTCAGATTTATCTGAAAAGAAAAAAAGCATATAGCTTCGCAGAGAAAAACAATACATGTTTGACAAAGGAAATTCCTGAAATTCCCTGACGATTGATTTCCAGTGTATTAAATCTCACTTTCGCTATTCCGTACATAGAGCTCTATTCAGTACATACATCAACGCTCCTCCTGCACGGCTTCACTACTCGCAGATGCATTGATCGAGAAGCTCGCCATCCACATAAATGCTTCAAATAATTCAATTTCTTCACCATTTTTCACTATTCCGATCATGGTTAGATTGGCTATACACCAATTTCCTGAGCTGTGCAGTGCCGACAATGCTTAGATTGGCCCATGATGCTTAGCATCGACCGGAGTCCAAAGACCATCACTAGTATGAAGAGAAAAGCATCATGGCTTAGACCTTGTGCAATGGCTTAGAACCCTTTGTGTACCAGTGACGATGAAGAACAGAGAGGCTAACGGACAACTGCTTATGAATTCCGAAAACCGAAAAGACCGATTGACAAAATCAAGAATGTCTATCCTTCTCTGGGTGGTAAGGGAACTCACTGTGTACGAAATATCGACCTTCTATCAGGAAAAGCAGCACAAATTTCTCTTGCACTATGAATGCTGGAATCTCAATCCTATCATGACGGGCCATCTCATGTCCATGGTTTCAAGCTCGACCATATGTGCTATTTTTTTCTGTCATCAAGAATGGAATGTCATTCCCATGGCCATATATCATCATCTCTCTAGGGCTTCACCGTTGAACATATTGTGAATCCTACTCAGGCCTCAGAATGGCTTTCCAGCCGAATGGTATCGCCTTCTACACTTCTCAAATGAGCTCAAAAATGATTCCATGGTTTTTAAACTCACAAACTCCACATCCCAAATCTCGCCTATTTGATACATGTACGAATTTCATTACATCTTTTGTAGATCTACTTTTGTAACTTCTAATGTGAACATCCTTCCAGTTTGATCCAAAGCGTTGGTAAACTCTATAGACATTGACTAGCGCAATCTGAATATACGAATTTGTTTCACCTAATAGCAAGCAATGACAGATTTCTTCTTTATTATAGGCCCTTCTAGTACATTTTGAATACAACTTTACTAATCTCTCAAATCTCGTGAAGATTATAATTCTTCATCTCAATATGGCCACTTTCTTTAAGTAAATGGACTTATTGAAGCATGCATACGGACGTCTCCCGTGAGTTCAGAAATCTCATTGGACATGCTATGTGTGTACATGTATATGATTGTATGTGATTGTAGTATGTGTGTATGTGAGTGTAATTGTGTGTATTTATATGTGTATGTGTGTGCATGTGTGTGTATCCATGTTTGTGGATGCATTTGTAGATGTTTATATGCATATGTATGTGTATGCATGTCTCTGTATGCATAAACGTGTGTGTATGTGTGTATACATACATCTTTCACTCTCTCTCTATCTCTCTCTTTTGCTCTCTCTCTTTTGCTCTCTATCTTTCTTTCACTACTTCCTTCTCTCTCTCTCTCTGTGTGTCTTTCCCTCTCCCCTTCTTCTTGCACATCCTAATGAGCTCGGGCACTAGAAAAAAATAACATTTTTTTTTGTTTCATAGATAGCATTGCATAAACGATGCTTTTGGACCATAGGGAGTTTTCTAGCATCGTTTCTAGCATCGCTAATGTGGTATCTTAATAGCAATGCTCCTTAGGGACCCTCACATAAGCAATGGTTCCTTTTTTTTTTCAAGTGCATCACTTATGCAATGCTTTGCCTTTGCAAAGCATTGCGTATATGATGCTTCCCATTTCGTTTTCAATTGATGGTATCACTATGTCCCCTAATCTCTTAGATTGCCTCTTATATGCATGATCTAATTCTATTCTAGCAAAAGTTATAGCTAAAATGCATATCAATTTCGGGATACTCCCTAAACAACTTTTGTTCTCTAGTATTTTGGCTTGAAAATTCTTTAGTTCATCATCCTTGATTCTCTCTATCATGTATGCATAATGAAGCTTCATTAACTTATTGCATAGATTCAATCTATCCACATGATGCCTTACTCTGGTAGATCATTGTCGGTGCAAAGTGCAAGTCTACACATTAGGCTAGAAGATTCATAAACAGTTGAAGCTCCATGGAAACCATTGCTAGAAGAATTTTACCTTTTACATTTGCAAAAGTTGATTTAGCTTGGAAGAATCTTTGTAACTCTCAAAAAACTCGTGGAGTTCACTAGTTTGAGAAATCACGACTTTATGTTAGAGAGAATAACTCCTAAATTGGTGGATTACTTTTAGAGAGAGACAAAAGTTGAATTCAAATTCAAATTTGAATGAATCACTTATAAAAGGTGACTTGAAAAAGTCGTGTGTAGAAGTCTCAATTCTCGAATTCTCCATTGCCATTTTGTAAGAGTGTGAGACCTACATCTATGATCTCTCTGTTATAGTGATTCATAACTGTCAACTTGTATTGCTCATATCTCAGTCAATTCTCCACCATTTTCAATGATCTATAGCTTGTTGGAATCAGCTCCAAGTTATCTACATGTTCACCAATTTTGAAGCAAATCCATTCAGCCAATTTGAGAAAAGCATGTCAAAGCACTCACTGGTCAAACACTACAGAGGTCCTAAAAAAATGGGGGTAATGATTCAATTGTTAAATTGATTGCTCTGTGTATAGTGCATCATTTCAAGTGATTCCACTTGGAATCATTAGCTTACTAAGATAATTAGATAGCTCTAAGAGGAATTTTTTGAATTCCTACTATATTGGTAGCTCTGATCATAACAAGCAGCAGGTGTGTGATAGAAAATAGAGGATTTTCATTGATCCTTCTATTTGGAAGTATTCTATTTTGATTCAATCTTTTCTTACATCACTTCCAAAGTACATAGGCACTTGTATAGTATCATTGGAAATCTAGGAGGGGCCACAACTCAACTTTGAAGCTACAAGGGGCTGGTACTAAGCAGGATTTTGCAGTACCTATTCATTTCTTGGAGTGTCCATCCATCTATCCCAACAGTGATATTAGAGCTAAGCTAAGGTAAAATGGGAGATGGTTTTCCTTCTTTCATTGATAAATTGGAGAGGAACAACTATCAAGCATGGTCTTTGAGGATGAAGACATACTTAAAAGGAAGGAACCTCTATGGATACATCTCAGGAGATGAGGAGATGCCCATATTCAGAAGCAAAGGACAACCCACAAGAGAGGAGAATGAAAGACTCAACACATGGTGTGACAAGGATGCATTAGCAAGGTCCTACTTACTTAACTCAATCTTTGATTTTCTTCTTCCACATATTAGGAACTGTAAGACATCCCAAGAGAGTTGGGAAACATTGTCTTCTTATTTCTCTCCCAACACAAGGGCTAGGAAGAACCAATTGTGGATTGAGTTTATCACTCAAAGAAAGCAACCTAAGCAAGGCATCTCAGAGTATGTGACCAAAGTCAAAGATGTAGCAGATCAATTGGCAAGCATAGGAGAAGAACCTGAAAGGAAGAAGATTGTAAGACAAGTAATCAATGGTATTAAAGCAGATGACAAATGGGAGTGCTTCACAACTACCATGGACTTGTACATGGACATGTAGATTCCATACCTTACCACACCGGTGAGGCGAGTATTTAGCCATGAAGCCAAATTCAACAAGAATGGAGATTCATCAACTAATAAAAGTAAGTCCAAAGATAAAGGGAAGAACAAGAAGGTTGAAGATGAAGGAACTACCTCCCAAGCCAACTATGCAAGGAGAGGTAGAACCTCAAGAGGAAGGGGCAGAGGAGGTAAGAAAGGTACGGGGAGACCTTATAACTCCTCACCATGCAATATTTGTGGATTATCCAATCATACTAGAGATGAGTGTTTCAGGAACTTGAAGAATCACAGAGGTAGAGGATATGAAAGAGGTGGATATACACAATCAAGAGGAAGATTCAATCACCACCAAGGATACAACAGCAACTACAACAACAACTACAATAGCAACTACCAAGGAGGATACAAATCCAGAAAAGATTACAACAACTACATAAAGGAGCAAGAAGATCTTCTTCTAATTATGAACATGACTTCCAAACTAGGTATAAATGATGATCATGTCTTCTACATTGACTCAGGATGCTCAAACCATGTGGCAGGGAATGTAGCTCTTCTCTCTGACCTTGAGAAACCAAAGGGTAAGCATGACGTACAAACAGGTGATGACACCAAGCATTCAATGATTAAAGTAGGGAATGTTAAAACCTTTGATGGAAACAAGAATGTGTTGAGTAGAGTTCTATAAGTACCAACAATTACCAAGAATCGGATGAGTGTTGGACAGATTGTGGAAAAGGGTTTGTAGGTTAGATTCAACAAATATGAAGCATTTATGGAGGATTCCCAGCATGGGTTCAAGAGAATTGCAAAAGGAGAAAAGACAGGTAGATTATTCACTTTTGAACTTCAGGATATAAGGAACATTGCACTTTATAGTTATAAAGATCAAACATTATCAGAGCTTGAAATTTGGCATGAGATTAGGGCGTGTTGGTGAAAGAACCTTGAAACAAATATGTAGAGACCAATGTGTGCTTGGGATACCTAATGTATCCAAGCAACACATGATTTATGAATGTGGTGCTTGTAAGTTTGGAAAATCTCACAGGTTACCCTTCTCAAGGAAAGGCTCCATGCATGAGGACTACCTAGAGCTTGTCCATATAGATGTATTGGGACCAAGTAAGGATCCCTCAATCTCTAGATCAAGGTATTATGTATCTTTCATTGATGATTACAGTAGGTGGACAGTATTGTACTTTATGAAGCACAACGATGAAGTATTCAGTTGCCTTAAAAAGTATCTTGCACTTGTTGAGAACCAAACAACAATAAACCTAAAAAGACTAAGGTCAGATGGAGGAGGTGAGTACTTCTCAAATGAGTTTGATATACTCTTGCAGGACAGAGGAATCAAAAGAGAAATCACAAAAAGGTATACCCCTGATCAAAATGGGGTGGTAGAGAGGAGAAATACATTAATTGTCGAAACAGCTTGGTCAATGTTAAATGAGAAAAAATTACCTAGTTACTTGTGGGAAGAGAGTGTATTTACTGCCACTTATCTTGTAAACACGTTGCCGTCCAAATCTTTTGATGGGATGAACCCATATGAAGCATGGCATGGTAGAAGAACTTCACTTGAGCTTATGTGCACACCCCTTCCGAGATAAGAGGTAAGCTAGACCCTAAGGCAGAAAAATGCATCTTCATAGGGTATGATTTAAATCAGAAAGGATACAGGTTCTACAATCCTTCAAACAAGGGATTCATGGTCAGTAGAGATGTTGTCTGTGATGAGAATGACTCGTGTTTTGGTAGTGAATGCAGGAAAGTAAAGCTACCTTATGACTTGGAAGAGGAGTTTCCAAGCCTCACTAAGGAGGAGCCTACCTAGAATGGAGACATCAACTTAGATGATGAGGTCATCATCAAATTAGAAGAGTTCAAGGCATGGAAGTCCAAAGGCAAAGTCAAGATGAAGAAGTTGGAGGGTATACCTGAATCATCCAACCAAGCAATTAGAAGATCACAAAGGGAGAGTAAGAAGCTAATTAGATATGGGTATGAAACTTCCCTAGTTACTAAGTGTTAAATGTAGTGTTAAATGTTATAACCCTTTTATAGTTTAAGGTTTAATTCACTCTGGGTTCTTGGGATGGTCAGGGGTCTGTAAATAGAGGCTCTATGTATTTTTTTTTCAAACTACAGTTAAGATTATATGACTTCACCGCATTAAGCGCTAATATATTATCTTACAATTGTATCCTCAATACGCTCGTTAACGCACTTCATGTCATAAAAGTTTATTGCAGACTCATTCACTTAGTGCCTTAATCAAATTACTTAATACTTCATTAACTTCACTTAATGATTAACTTAGTCAATGAAATAGACTCAGTTACACAGACTTCTGCAATAGCACTCGCTTCCGGCTACTCGCCCATACGAACAATCTTGCGGCTCTACCTTCTGCTTAATGCGATTCTTCCATTAATCTGGTCAAAGGATACAATGTTACGCTACGCCTTTTGATCTTGTGTGCATCATTTTAGGATATAATTACAAGAAATATGAGTTCCTTTCCGATAGGCGGCTTACACTGGCACGCACAACGGACTCACTGTCTTGAACTTTGGAGTGGTTTGCATGGCAAGGTCTGCCATTTCCTGTCCTTTCTGCTCTACCACGACAAGATCTGCATGAGTTTCCTCAAGCAAATTTCCTAGCACAACACGAGCACCTTCTTTGTCAGTCACCATTTGTTTTAATTGAACAATTTCTTCATCACGAGCAGCAAGGAGGACATTCATCGGATTCAATTCAACAAGTGCGATGTCTCGTTGAGCAATAATATTATCCTGTTCTGCTAACCGTTCTTGGAGTTGCTGGAGCTGAATCTACAATGCATGATTCTCGGCTTTGACCGCAAGTGCTTCTTACCGGAGTGGGGCAATATCTGCTTCGAGCAAGTCAACCTTAATCTGCAACTCCTGCTGAATGTTCTGAGTTGCTATCTTCATCTCGAGGGGCAATTGCTTGGAAAATTGGATAAGAACTTGGCCCATGGACTCCAATTCTGTGAACATTACGGGTTGTGATGATGCGATAGAGATCAGATGAGGTGAGGAAGGTGGAGAGTAATCGGGAGAGGAGAGAAGAGGGGCAGTGTTTTCATTCAGTCAAAAGAAAGTTGACACTCTTCGGTCCATTCAAACTGATGCGGGCTACTAGTGATCAAATGATTAAGTGGTATTGCCAGATGAGCAAGCCAACACAGGTGCCACCTATGACACCGGATTAGGCCCAAAAACTGCATCACGTCTTTAGGTGTCTTAGGAGCACGAGCCTCCAAGACGGTGTCGGGAAGAAGGAGGTCATGGCAGGAAGCCGACGCGTGGGGTTGGATCAGGCCCTGCTCTGGTGCGCCGTTCCCGTTGTCCTGCGAGCGGGGTGTGTGCGCTGGGCGCCTCGCCTGTGCTCTCCGGAGCGTGCACGATCCTCGTAGGGTCCCTTGCCCCTCGGAAGTGTCGAGACGTGGGACCGTGGGCAAAGAGACGATCGGATACCGCAGTGAAACACGTGATGTAGATCAAGCTCGAAGATACAATCGAAAACGGAACTGAAGCCTCCTATAAAATGAATGATACAAAACAGGCCGCTACAGTGCGGGCCGATGGTACAATAAAACCGCTACAGTGCGGTGCGATGATACAATATGAAAGCCGCCGCTACAGTGCGGGCCGGCTAGTGTATACTATAGATCCCTCGCTACAGTGCGAGAAATCGCCCATTGGATTCCGCTTCGGTCTTCGCAGTCCAAGCTTTTCTTTAAGTCTTTACTTCGGTCCATTCTTTTCTTCAAGTATCCTCCGCAATGGCCTTCTCTTTACTTTAGATAATCAAAAATCGCATAAACCTGGCAAGACGTTCCACAAGGCAATCTGGCAAGACGTTCCACAAGGCAATCCAGAGGATGGGGTAAAACACATCATTAGTATATTTATAAAATTGATAAAACTCTTTCATAGCTTAATCTATCTTTTTAATCAAATTTTATTTATTAAACAAATGTTATCTTCCCTTTCCCTATGCTTTATACATGCAATGATTTTCGTTACAACATGTCTTTCTTTCCCTTATTTCAACCCCCAAATGAACACTATGGGAAACAAATGAAAACGAGGATTTTGGGCGCTTTCTAGAGGAAGTGTGGTAAATCATAGCAAATCCATCTTTTGCTGAACTATTCCAAGTTTAAGGAAAGAGCTTAATGCGAATAAACAACCTTGTAGAATCGAGCTATTTACTGATCATTTACCATGATTTGATCAATCAAGATTGGTTAACATCCAATTCGGCATTTTCCATTATTACGTTAATACAACTCAATATTCCTCATTCTAAGGCTTCTAAAGTTAATTTTCTTTTTCACTAAATCGAGCTTGTTTATATGCGCTTTGATCTAAGCATACACTTCGATGCACAACAGATGATAGTACATCGAATGAATTATCATTGGCCAAAAAGAGTAGCCAAACTTAATGACTCATGCTTTCTCTCCGAGCACCAGGACCTTAAACATCATTTGTATTGCGAATTGAAAATTCTAGAAAGCGGTTAGTTATCTTTCTCCACCGTTTCTTTAGCATTCATCTTTTGTGCGAGCTCTACAAGAGCGGCCTTCTTCTTTGCCTCTCTCTCTGCGACCGACATCTGCGCCCGCCTCTCTCTCTCTCTCTCTCTCTCTCTCTCTCTCTCTCTCTCTCTCTTTCTCTCTCTCTCTCTCGTTCTCTCTGAGCTGCGCCGCCTCAAATTTCTTCCCTTCTCTCACTACGCGCATGCTCTCCAATGCCTTCGCCTGTCAGCAGCGCCATCAGCGGATGCCACATGGCCATCATCATGAGACTCCCTACCCCGATTCTCTCTGCGTTCGCGCCCAAGCCAGCCGCCAAGTTCGACTTTCTCTCTTCTCCTAAACATCCTTCGGAATGACTCTGGGCGCCGCCACCGACCTGTAATGCGTCAATTTCTCTGTGACACACTTACAGCAGCCGACAATTCCCACTCTTCTCTCTCTCATGAGTCAAGTCGACTCTCAGTCTCCTCCACGTTCTGCTGCGTGCGCTAAGCACGGTTCTCTCTTCAGCCTTATATCGGTGCAGAAACAGCCAACGGGAGTCGTCCGACTCCGACTCATCACTCTCTCTCTTCTCTTCCACCGTTCCTTCCCTTCTCTCTCTGAGTCACATGCATTTCTCTCTCTACGTACAACAACCGTCCTGACTCCTACCTCTCTGAGTTGCTCCGATTGGCACATACACAGAACCCATAGGACATGTCGTAGATTAAATATTCTCACCATCTCTTTCGATCACGTGGTTAATGAGTTATAACACATATACAAACACATTCAGGAAGCCCTCGCCCAATAATTTGATGCAAAATACAGAACGATTACTGTCTCATCAAATACGAATGGTATTGCTCAGATACATGCACATCCTCCATAGCATTATGAATAGAAAAGCAAACATGAATGGAGCATAGAGAACAAGGAGCATACCTGGCAAGACGTTCCACAAGGCAATCCAGAGGATGGGGAAGAAACAAATGAGTTTGGACTTATTTATAGGCCCCTCCCTAAGACTTCCTTCTAGAACGTTCTAACCTCCTCAATGAACTTTCTATTTTTGGCGGAATTTTTAATTTTTCCCCTATACTATGGTTTTGGTTTCACACTGGATATTTACAAAATTAATTACTTTCAAGGGTTTCACCTAGGATAACCGTCAATTTCAAGGGTCCGACCTAGGGTTTTTAGTCGAGAAAATTAGGGTTTTGCTCACAATTATCTCAGACTTGCCAATTCATGGATTTATTTACAATTTCAGCCTAAAGTCCAAGGGTTTTCGAGGGTTCAAGTTCATTTTTCAGGGGGGTAAAACCACATTTTTAGGGGTTTTGAAGGGTCAAACCTAGGTTTTTATGGATCTAATGTCTGTTGTTTATATACACGGGTCTAACACACATCTCAAACTTGTTTTCGCATCGCACAATCAATTAATTCGGCCAAAATATGTACAAAATATACCACTCTCTCGATCAAAACATCACACAAAAACTTAGAAACAATGATCTTTTGAAAAAACTCAGTGCACACTCCCTTCGGGATTTCATCCCGACATTCGCCCCCGCTAAACCTGCACATCATCCCGATGGGCCAACCTGCAAGATCTAACAGAAGAGTATCAAGGTTCTTTTGAAATTTCTTTACACTTTTTATGTTTTTCCTTTCAAAACTCAAATCATGAACTCATGCAGTCATGCAATTTTTATAAAGATTAGTATGAATTTTAGAAAATTAAGTAGATTCAAGTTTCACAAACATCATACTATGTTTCTGCGTCTGCAATCTGACAAGTAATCACATGAATAAATCGTGGGCTTTCTAGATCTTTTGTTTGTTCAACTGGTTCAGATCCAACTGCTCATTCTAAGTACTAGCATATACATATGTTTCTACTAACTCAGTTTGTAGAATATACCTCGATTCCTACTATTTATGTCCTACTTGTCCAGCTCTCCATTAGATCTTTCTTTCTTTTTCATTTTCTTTTTCATTTTTCTTTTTCTTTTTCTTTTCCTCTTCATCTCAGCTCAACATGTCTTTTTATCTTTTATTTTTCACAAATCGGCCTATGTCGAAATGGGGTGCGACTCATGGACTTGTCCGCCCGGCCAAGTTTATTCCACCTCTCTGCCGACCCGGCATAGCGCACGACATACACAACATCAGCCCTACATGAAATCGACGTCAGCTCGTGGCTCTGACCACCCGGCCAGAGTGACTCCACCCGCCTACCGACCCATACAGGCGCATGACAACAGATAGGTCAGGCCTACGACGAAACCAGCTACGGCTCGTGGCCTTGACCACCCGACCAAGGTGGTTCCACCCGCCTACTAGCCCATCGTAGCGCACCAACAACATTCACGCACATATAGAGCTGGCATGAGTATGAATATTTTTCATCTCAGAAATAAATACTAGGATCCAAAGTTTCCCACTCACTAAGTATTCAAAACGAGCTTGTTTATATGCGCTTTGATCTAAGCATACACTGCGATGCACAACAGATGATAGTACATCGAATGAATTATCATTGGCCAAAAAGAGTAGCCAAACTTAATGACTCATGCTTTCTCTCCGAGCACCACGACCTTAAACATCATTTGTATTGCGAATTGAAAATTCTAGAAAGCGGTTAGTTATCTTTCTCCACCGTTTCTTTAGCATTCATCTTTTGTGCGAGCTCTACAAGAGCGGCCTTCTTCTCTGCCTCTCTCTCTGTGACCAACATCTGCGCCCGCCTCTCTCTCTCTCTCTCTTTCTCTCTCTCTCTCTCGTTCTCTCTAAGCTGCGCCGCCTCAAATTTCTTCCCTTCTCTCACTACACGCGTGCTCTCCAATGCCTTCGCCTGTCAGCAGCGCCATCAGCGGATGCCACATGGCCATCATCATCACACTCCCTACCCCGATTCTCTCTGCGTTCGCGCCCAAGCTAGCCGCCAAGTTCGACTTTCTCTCTTCTCCTAAACATCCTTCAAAATGACTCTGGGCGCCGCCACCGACCTGTAATGCGTCAATTTCTCTATGACACACTTACAGCAGCCGACAATTCCCACTCTTCTCTCTCTCACGAGTCAAGTCGACTCTCAGTCTCCTCCACGTTCTGCTACGTGCGCTAAGCACGATTCTCTCTTCAGCCTTATATCGGTGTAGAAACAGCCAACGCGAGTCGTCCGACTCCGACTCATCACTCTCTCTCTTCTCTTCCACCGTTCCTTCCCTTCTCTCTCTGAGTCACATGCATTTCTCTCTCTACGTACAACAACCATCCTGACTCCTACCTCTCTAAGTTGCTCTGATTGGCACATACACATAACCCATAGGACATGTCGCAGATTAAATATTCTCACCATCTCTTTCGATCACGTGGTTAATGAGTTATAACACATATACAAACACATTCAGGAAGCCCTCGCCCAATAATTTGATGCAAAATACAGAACGATTACTGTCTCATCAAATACGAATGGTATTGCTCAGATACATGCACATCCTCCATAGCATTATGAATAGGAAAGCAAACATGAATGGAGCATAGAGAACAAGGAGCATACCTGGCAAGACGTTCCACAAGGCAATCCAGAGGATGGGGAAGAAACAAATGAGTTTGGACTTATTTATAGGCCCCTCCCTAAGACTTCCTTCTAGAACGTTCTAACCTCCTTAATGAACCTTCTATTTTTGGCGGACTTTTTAATTTTTCCCCTATACTATGGTTTTGGTTTCACATTGGATATTTACAAAATTAATTACTTTCAAGGGTTTCACCTAGGATAACCGTGAATTTCAAGGGTCCGACCTAGGGTTTTTAGTCGGGAAAATTAGGGATTTGCTCACAATTATCTCAGACTTGCCAATTCATGGATTTATTTACAATTTCAGCCTAAAGTCCAAGGGTTTCCGAGGGTTCAAGTTCATTTTTCAGGGGGGTAAAACCACATTTTTAGGGGTTTTGAAGGGTCAAACCTAGGTTTTTATGGATCTAATGTCTGTTGTTTATATACATGGGTCTAACACACATCTCAAGCTTGTTTTCGCATCACACAATCAATTAATTCGGCCAAAATATGTACAAAATATACCACTTTTTCGATCAAAACATCACACAAAAACTTAGAAACAATGATCTTTTGAAAAATTTCAGTGCACACTCCCTGCGGGATTTCATCCCGACAACGGCCTTCACTTTGTCTCGATCCACCTGAATGCCTTGTTTGGCAATAACATGCCTCAGCAACTTTCCACAAGAAACAGAGAACACTGATTTATTCGAGTTCAAACACAAGTGATATTCCCGACACTTTGAAAAGCAACAGTGTAAATGATACGCCGATGTGTCACCGGATAATGAGAAATCCTCCAGGTACACTCTCATAAACGTGGTGAGATAAGGGGAAAAAATGTTCTACATACAGCGTTGGAATGTACTAGGAGCATTGCGTAGCCCAAACCACATTACGGTACATGCATAAACACCCCAATGAATAATAAATGTGGTCTTGGGTATATCCTGCTCGGCCATTCTAACTTGATTGTAATCACTGTATCCATCTAGAAAGGAATACATCTCTCGACCGACCACGTCGTCTAACATGGTATCCAGGAATGGCAACGGAAATGGATCAGGTACAGTTGCAGCATTAAGCTTTTGATAGTCCACACATATCCGTAGCTGCTTGTTTTTCTTCAGTACTATAACAATGGGAGAGATCCACTATGCATGCTCAATGGGCACAATAAATCCCATCTTCAGTAATCGCTAAAGTTCAGCTTTAACTTGTGCCGCATAGTTAGGATTCATCCTGTAACTGGGTTGTTTGATGGGCCTTGCATCCGGTTTCAGCACCACTCTGTGTTGATAAATCCGCAGGTCCAACCCCTTCATGTCCCTATAATCCTAGGCAAACACATCAGCGAACTCTCGTAGCAATTGCAACAGTTGCTCGTGGAAGGTTTCAGATAGTCCAGCTTTTATTTTGACAGGTCGTGGATTGGTTTGATCACCTAAATTGTAGGTAGTCAGTTGATCTTCTAGTACATAGAACTACCAGGGTCTTTCCAAATCATCTCGGGATTGGAGTAATTCTTGAAGCATCGATTCATCCAAAGTCTGTTTGGTACTCGACTCGTGCTCGCCTATTAGAGGTACCACCGAACAGGCCACCGGACTCTAGGTATCAGCCACTGTTTGTAGATCTACAGTGCCAAGTGCAATCAAGTCTTTGTTAGCCTTCAGGAAAGTCTCCTCTTCATCATCGGAAAGACCATCCAACATGTGTACAGGCTCCGCTAAATATGGTCGCACATGGCACTCACAAGGTTTCATATCGTCCAACGGGACAACGTATTTTTGGTGATTCTTTTTAAAGACTAATTCATGTGCAGACCACTCTTGCACTACGTTAGCTTGTTTTAGCCAAGGACGTCCAAAGAGTAGATTGTAATCCAAGCTCCATTCTGGTAAATCTAGCACAACAAAGGTCATTTTGAAAAGAGATCCTTGTAGAGTGGTCGAAATATCGCGCACCAAGCCCACCGGATGGACTCGAGATTGATCGGCCATACGAACAAAGAATTGAACAGGTTCAATTTGTGTCCACCCCAGTCGTTTGCAAAGGGCTGCTGTGGCAATATTGACATGAGATCCTTCATCAATTAAGACTTGTGTGATTTTGTGATTTTTGTACCATACCGTAATGAGTGGTATTGTGTGATCCACCATTGGGTCCAATTTTGGTTGAATTGTAGGTGTTGCAGGAGCACTCGAGGAGCCTGGACTAACCTGCTGCTGGAACTGTTGTCGAACTCAAGGGACCAAAGCTAATAATTGATCCAAGGGCAATGTAATTGATGCCTTGGACAGAACATCCCACACCGAATCCGTTTTGTCTGTTTTCGATACGGTCTCCAGTGTGGACTCTAGTACTGTGTGAGTTAGATTTCGCCCTTCTGGTACTTCCAGTGGTATGCTTTGCTGTGTCATTGGAATTGGATCAGGGAATACAGTTTGCTCTTGCATTGCCCACTTGCTTGCTCTTGTAAACACCTTCAGTTGTTCACAAATGCCCGGCTCAAAAATCTCTGCGGCTGGCTGTAATTGCTTTCCGAAATGTGTTTGAACCATTGCTGCTTGCATGTCTATTGGTGAAATATACACCATATTTGCCATCGGATGTTGTTGTTCTTTTTTCTTTTTATCATACTCCGCTGCATCTTTGCAGAACCTTCGGATATGCCCTATTTCCCCATAGAAATGACATTTAGGAGTTGGATTAGGTGTACCTTCTCCTGACGGGCCTGCATTCCATCGAGCTTGACCGAAGTTATTTGTCCGCCCTCCTCGATAATTCCTGTATCCCTGGTACGGGGTGTTCCTCATCTGTGGTGGTACATAATGGCTAGCCGGTGGTCCCTGCTCCTGAATGATGGCATTAACCCCTGCTCTGCTCTATACCTTGGCATTGTACGGGCACGTCTCCGTAGCGTGGTCTGTTGTGTGGCAAATGCCACAATACAATTGATTCAGCGCACATGTTGAGCTACTGTGCCCTGTATTTTTACATTTGGTAGCGTATATCTATTTCAAAGGATCATCGTTAGATTGCTTGGATGCTTTCAGCCACTCTAGGTCTTCGGTGAATCCACCCACTTTGTTTTCTAATTGTAACGCCATAGCAGTTACGGTATTCAAAGTCATTCCACCCATGCACTTTATGATCATAATCTGCTTCAATCGAGGCTTCAGTCCATTGATGAACCATTGTGTAATAACATCATCTGGTAAATTAGCGTGTGCTGGTGGCAACTGTCATAAATGAGTCCGAAATAACGTGGCATAATCCTGTATGGTTTGTTGTGGTTTCTGCCTATTGTTCTGTAAGTAGTCAAAAATTTCGGCGGGGTTCTTCTTTAATCAAAACCGTTGTAGGAAGGCATCCTTTATATCATCATACTACCGAAAGTGGTTCAAATCATATTCACTTAGCTATCGTGCAACTTCATTAACTAGGGTGGACTGGAACACAATTGCTTTGTAGGCAGGGTCTGCGGGGTAGTTCAGAACTGCATAATTAGTCTCAAAGGTTCGCAAATGCGCATATGGATCCTGCCCCAAAAATCCTCCAAATTTTGTATACATGACCGCTACTGGCACCGGACGTGGTGGGATAACCTGTTGCTACTGAAATTGCGGTTGCAGCTGTGGTGATGTTTGTTGTTGTTACCTGAATCTTGGGGAGATATCTCTTGATCTTCCTGAACTGTATGGTCAACTTGCTCACTTTCTGGTCCTAAAATGTCGTTGAACCATTTGCTTAACTCCAAGTCTATCAGCCCTTCCTCAAATTTGATTTCGAAATTAGATAGACTTGCACTGAAAAATGGTGAACGTAGTAAGTGTCCACTAGACAACACCGCAGTTTTGCCGAAAAACTTCAAATTGCCACCAAGTGATATCGAACTCCCACCCAAACCCGCCGAAGTCTCATCGGACTAGGCTACACTCTGACTGGAAACGTTCTCACCTGCTAACGCGAACCTGTCACCGAAAAGGACCAAATTATGACCAGATAGCGCGAAACTGACTCCGCACTGCATCTTTGTACAACTAGAAATCACCGTTCTTTCTCCCAAAGGTACCGGACTCGCACCGGAATTCACCCGAATCACGTCATGTGCTACTGAACTAGCACCGGAATCACTGTTGTATGGTTGTACCGAACCTTCTACAACTGGATTTAACTGTCCTGTACTTCTACCACCAGGGGGTGTTCCTAATAAGTTTGGAACTGCCCAGGGATGTTGATCTCTGCGGTATTTGGGGTATGATTCACCGGAACATGTTACTGACATATATCAAAGAATTCTTCATCAATCTTTAATCTTCTGTGCAAACAACTACTCCATTTCCCACATATGGTGCCAATGTAAAATGTAGTGTTAAATGTTATAACCCTTTTACAATTTAAGGTTTAATTCACTCTGGGTTCTTGGGATGGTCAGGGGTCTATAAACAAAGGCCCTATGTATATTTTCCCAAACTACAGTTAAGATTATATGACTTCACCACATTAAGCGCTGATATATTATCTTACAATTCTATCTTGAATACGCTCGTTAATGCACTTCACGTCAGAAAGTTTACCGCAGACTCCTTCACTTAGCGCCTTAATCAAATTACTTAATACTTCACTAAATTCACTTAATGATTAACTTAGTCAATGAAACAGACTCACTTACACAGATTTCTACAACAGTGCTCGCTTCCGGCTCCTCGCCCAGACGAACAGTTTGGCGGCTCTACGTTCTGCTTAACGTGATTCTTCCATTAATATGGTCAAAGGATACAATGTTACACTACGCCTTTTCATCTTGCATGCATCTTTTCATGATATAATTACAAGAAATATGAGTTTTTTTCCGGCAGGCGACTTACACTAAGGACTTTGTTTATCTTGCAGAAGACTTGTGAATTGAAGAACCAGCATCATATGAAGAGGCAAAGACCAAGGTAGAATGGAAGGAGGCTATGGATGAGGAAATTGAAGCACTCAAGGAGAGTGATACTTGGAAACTACTACCAAAGAAGGAGTCTATGAAGGTAATTGGTTCTAGATGGATCTATAAGATCAAAAGGAATTCTGATGGATCAATAAGCAGGTACAAAGCTAGAGTTGTAGCTAAGGGTTTTGCACAAACCCAAGGAATTGATTATGAAGAAACCTTCTCACCTGTGGAAAAAATGCCAACCATGAGGGTATTGGTGACTGTGGCTGCATCAAAGAAATGGAACATGTATCAGTTGGATGTAAAAAAATGCATTTCTCAACCTCCTAGCTAGGGAGGACCCAAACAAGGTAACATATGTATGTAAACTGAACAAAGCTCTTTATGGATTGAAGCAGGCACCTAGGGCATGGAACCATAGGTTAACTACATACCGTCAGGATCAAGGTTTTATCATGAGTAAAGCAGATACTTCTTTGTTCATCATGAGAAGAAATTCAGAGGTGATATACCTATGTGTATATCTTGATGATATCATACTCACAGGTAATGATGCTAATGGCATCAAACAGATCAAGAACCAGATGATGAAGGAGTTCAAAATTAGTGACCTTCGATCGCTAAAATATTTTCTTGGACTTGAGATAGTCTATACTAACTCTGGAATTTACATTACTCAGAGAAAGTATATACAAGATATGTTGAAGAAGTTTCATTGGTGGGATGCCAAAGTTGCAAGTACTCCAATGGAGGTAAACCTAAAATTGAGTGCTCACAAAGGTGTACTTGAGAACATTGCATGCTACCAAAGCATAGTGGGAAGCTTGAACTTTTCTACTTTGACAAGGATTGATATTACTTATGGAGTAAGTGTTCTAAGTGAGTTTATGCACAAGCCTAGGGCACCTCACTTGGAGGCTGCAAAAAGGATCTTGAAGTACCTTAAGGGTACTCAACATCATGGATTGTATTTCCCTTATACATGAGACTTGGACATCAAGATATATTCAGATGTAGATTGGGCAAGATGCAAAGATGATAGGAGGAGTACCTCAGGATACCTACCCTTTGCAGGTGATAAACCTATATCATGGTCTTCAAAGAAGCAACCTACTATTAGTTTGTCTTCTACACAGGCAGAGTATAGAGGATTGGTTAATCCTTCTCAAGAGGTCATATGGATCAAATTGTTGTATACAAAATTAGGTTTGCATACTACATCTCCATTGATTTTTGGAGACAATACCAGCTCACTACATCTTGCAGCTACTCCTATTTATCATGCTAGGACCAAGCATATAGAGGTCCACTATCATTATGTGAGAGAGAAGCTATTGAGAAAGGATATTCATTTGGCATATGTATCAACCAATATGCAATGTGCAGACTTGTTGACTAAAGCATTAGATGGTACAAAACTTTGCAGGTTTAAATCAATGTTTGGATTGCAGGATAACCATCAACATTGAAGATGAAGACTAAGCCAAAATCTTTGGCGTAAGGGGGAGTTTTTGGTGCAAAGTGCAAGCCTACACATTAGGCTAGAAGATTCATGAACAATTGAAGCTCGATGGAAACCATTGCTAGAAGAATTTTATCTTTTACATTTGTAAAAGTTGATTTAACTTGGAAGAATCTTTGTAACTCACAAACTCCTGGAGTTCATTAGTTGAGAAGTCACGACTTTATGTTAGAGACAATAACTCCTAAAATGGTGGATTAATTTTAGAGAGAGCCAAAAGTTGAATTCAAATTCAAATTTGAATGAATCACTTATAAAAGGTGACTTGAAAAAGTCGCATGTAGAAGTCTCAATTCCCGAGTTCTCCATTGCCATTTTGTAAGAGTGTGAGACCTACATTATAGCCTACACTACTCTCCATCATCAGGCTATGATTATCAAGCCTATGATATTGTACAATATTGTTCATTAATACAATACATCTACATTGTTCATCTATGATCTCTTTGTTATAGTCATTCATAACTGTCAACTTGTACAACTCATATCTTAGTCCATTCTCCACCATTTTCAATGATCTATAGCTTGTTGGAATCAGCTCCAAAGTTAACTACGTGCTCAAAAATTTTGATAGAAATCCATTTGGCCAATTTGGAGAAAAGCACATCGAAGCACTCACTGGTTAAACTCTACAAAGGTCCTAAAAAATCGAGGGTAATGATTCAATTGTTAAATTGATTGCTCTGTATATAGTGCATCATTTCAAGTGATTCCACTTGGAATCATTAACTTAGTAAGTTAATTAGATACATCTAAAAGGAATTTCTCTAATTCCTACTATACTGGTAGCTCTGAGCATAACAAGCAGTAGGTGTGTGATAAAAAATAGAAGGTTTTCATTGATCCTTGTATTTGGAAGTAGTCTGTTTTGATTCAATCTTTCCTTAGATCACTTCCAAAGTACATAGGCACTTGTATAGTGTCATTGGAAAGCTAGGCATCTCTATAGGTGCATACCATCAGGTATTCTCATAAAATATAAGGTCTCTCTTAACTACACATTCTTTTTTGTCTTCTGAATATCCAGTAAATATGCACTTTTTAGATTTAGGCTCAAGCTTGTGTCTCAATTGACTAGGTTTGTGCACGTAACAAATACACACAAAAACTCATAGATAGCACACATTTGGCTTATGCTTCCATAATCTCTCATAAGGAGTCAAATCATGAACCATTCCTGTTGGAGCTCTATTTATGACATGTACAACTCTATGAAAAGCTTCTACCCAAACTATATATGGCATGATCTTTTCAGTTAACATGGCTCTAGCAACTTGTTCAATCACATGATTCTTACATTCTCCAACACCATTTTGTTCTGGTGTATATCTACAACACAATTGCCTTTTGGTTCCATGATCACTAAGATATGGATCAAATTCCCTTGAGATATATTATCCCCCTAAATTTGATTATGAAAATTCCCTTGAGATATATTATCCCCCTAAATTTGATTATGAAGCCTCTCATAATGTACCTTAGTTACTTCTATGAAATTTGAAGGCCTAAAAATGGTAGCAATGACCCCCAAAAAGAAATCATTTTTATATGATTTAGGGAAACTTTATTTCTATCCTAAAATTGGCATTTGGCTTTGAAATTTCCTTGGGCATGAGTGTAGAACAATCTTGGTATCATCGCGACTAAAATTAGAGGTGGTGACTTATCTATGTAATGAAGATATAAGGAGGGGTGAGAATAATTTAAAATGATGTTAATACTAGTGTTGTACATGGATAGCTCAGTCGCTCACTGTCCTTGGACACTTTATTGTAGGCTAAAAACGAGACAATATTTGATAAAATTTCTAAATTACTAGAAGCAGCCATTCATAATTGTATCCATGGATCATGTGAACACAAGCATTGACCATTTTTAAAAAACAAAATATAGTTTTCATAAAATTATATGAAAATATAAGATTTATTCATCACTTTGATGATGGAAATTTTAGTATTGGCATAGAAACTATGCTGATGTGAGTTAGTGTTGACTTCTTGTCAAAATAATGATCTCCTGATTTTCATTGTTGTAAATGCAATACAAACTCATATTCTGTTGGAGTTAGACGTTTGTAGAAGCACGCGGACAGCACAAGGAAGAAGAAGCTTGGAGCACAACACACAATACTGAATGTATTACTAGAGAATGTACAAAGATAAGTAGCCCGTTAGGGCAATAGGCATATATACAAGCCGAGGGAAAAAAACCTCCTAAAGAGGAAAGAAAGTGCCCCGACGGTCCTTGTGTGTTCACACACATCACTATTTAAATATATCAACAAATCCCCCCTGGGAGTGATGCGGTGAACAAAGAGTTGGCACTCATGTATACGGAAGTGCGAAGCTATATGGAAATCACTCCACAAAAGGAAGTAAGCCCAAAGCTTTGTGGAAAGCTTCAAACTTCTCCCTAGACAGAGCCTTCATGAAAAGGTCTGCAATGTTCTCTTGCATGGGCTCATATGCCAAGTTGATCTCCCGAGTAGAGAACCTCTCCTGGACATAATGATAATGCACCTCAATGTGCTTAGTGCGAGCATGGAACACAAGGTTCCTTGCAACTACCAATGCACTCTGACTGTCAATGAAGATGGTGGTGGGAGAAGACTAATCAACACCCAAATCATCCATAAGGCGTCTGAGCCACACACACTCAACAGTCACTGTGAAAGCTGCCCTATACTCATCCTCAGAATTGGAAGTGGCCATAGTAGGCTAATTCTTTCTCAACCAATATATACATGAGCTACCAAGCATGAATCAAAAGCCACTAGTGGACACACGAGTGTCATAGCAACCAGCCCAATCAGAGTAAAAAAAAGCATGCAAATCTGCGGTAGTGATCCCCCCTTGGGATAAAACAACTCAAGTAGCCGAGTACCACTCAAGTAGTGAAAGATGCATTTAACCGCTTGCCAATGCTTGACCCCTGGGCAATGGATAAACCTGCTCATCTCTGAGACATCAAATTGAATATCTGGCTGAGTAATGCATAAGCAAATCAAGAGTCCTACAACCTCCTGATAGAGAAGAGCATGAAACGCATCTCCAGCATTACGAAGACTCAGTCATAAACCTGTCTCTATAGGACTAGCAATAGGTTTACAGTCGTCAAGGCCACAATGCTGCAATAATGTGTCAATATATTTCGTTGACACAAATCCATTCCACCATCAACTTGCATAAATTGAATGCCCAAATAGTGATGCAAAATGCCCCAAATTAGATATCTCAAATGAGGCATGCAAATCACCCTTAATATCAGCAATATGATTTTCAATAGGACTAGTGAGCAGCATGTCATCAACATAAACCACAATGATCAAAAGTACATCATTATCATGCTTAAGATATAAGGTGCTTTCAGTTGGACTATTCTCAAAACCATGTGCAATCAGATAGGCATGTATTTTCTCATACCAAGCACGTGGTGCTTTCTTTAAACCATATAATGCCTGCTTTTACCTGCACACCTGGTTTTCATGCCCTTTCTGCACAAAGCCACGGGGTTGAAAAACATACACTTCTTCATGCGAGTCACCATTCACAAATGCAGTCTTAATATCCAACAGATGTACATTCCAACCATGATGGGCTGCAAGAGCACATATGCTTCGAATAGTAGTCATACGACATGTGGGTACAAAGGTCTCTTCAAAATCAATGCCTCTTTCCTATGTATAACCATTTGCAACAAGCCTAGCCTTATACCTATCATTTGTTCCATCACGCTTGTGCTTCAGCTTGTAAACCCACTTAGTGCCAATGGCCTTCTTGCCAGGAGGCAAGTCACATAAAGACCAAGTACCGTTCTTTGTTATAGCATCATATTCAGATTGCATAGCAGCCATCTAATTTTCTGAATTTTGTGCTTCATCAATTCTTATCATAGAGACTAGATGCAGCCATATCATAGCAATCTGATGCAAAAGAGGCACTATGAGAGCCTGAACGAGTACGATATGATAGAGGTGCATCTAGTTTGCTACCACACAAAGTCTCCACCAATGATTTTGGCATAGTTTTTGCCTCCTCAATGTCAGCTCTCTCATCAATAAGTGCATCATGTAAATCTACATAAAAAATGGAATGATCTGCATCATCACATGAAACTTGCAAAGGCTGAGAAGTTGCCTCATTAGGACCAACACTATACTGTCCACCTGTAAAAAGAGGTAGCAAAGTATCATACATGTCTTTGGAGCTAACTGATGTCTCTTTCGTACATGAAAGCAATTGCTGAATAGCATCTTCCATAAAAACAACATCACGGCTAACCAAAATACCTTTATTCTATAGATGAGACAAAGGATAGCCTTTACTTTCAAAACTCTACCCAACAAAAATATATTTTACTATTTTATCATCCAATTTTATACGATGTTGTTCAAGCACTAATGCATATGCCAAACAACCAAAAACACGCAGATGAGCAACAAACGGCTTGCGATCATGCCAAGCCTCATATGGATTGATAGACTACAGCGCTTTGTTGGGACACCGTTTAGTACACATGCTACACACATGACAGCCTCAAGCCAGAAATTATGTGGTAAAGCTTGGATCTTGACCATACCCCTCGCCATCTCCATGAGTGACCTGTTCTTTCATTCAGCAACTCCATTCTGTTGAGGTGTATATGACACTGTACACTGGTGTTTCATCCCACATTTAGCCAGAAATACATTAAAATTAGAAGACATATATTCCCCCCCTTGATCAAAACGGAGGGTGCCTATTTTACATGCTGATAGATTTTCAACCAAAATAAAAAACTGTTTGAAGCACATGAACACTTCGGACTTTGCCTTAAATGGATATACCTATGCATGCCTAGAAAAATCATCCATGAAAGTCACGAAGCAAAGATAATTTCCAAAAGAGAGTGTCTACATAGGACCACAAACATCACAATGTACAAGCTGAAATTTTTGAGTAGCCCGAATTGAACCATATTTTCGAAATGAGGAACGCTGCATTTTGCCCAACATACAACCTTCCCAAACATGTTTTCTAGGTGCCTCAATTTTGGGCAAAGAGGACACCATTTCAAATTTCTGCAAGCATAGCAAACTAGCCAAATTTAGATGACCAAAGCATGCATGCCAAAGCTTTGCATTTGACATAGCCTGAGAATCATGTACTGCACATGCCAAATCATTTACAGATCTTTCATAGTCTATGAGCTTATATAGCCCACAACATAAAATGCCACAAGCAATTATCACATCGCCATTTGACAGATCATGAATTGTACACATGTCATCAACAAATTTCACAATGAAGCCAATCTTGGCAAATGCAAAAACGAATAAGAGATTCTTCTTGATCCCTCGCACAAATAAAGCATCTGAAAAAGTGAAAGAACTACCATCAGTAGTAGTCAAAATGATCTTACCAACTCCTGTAAAAGGATAGGAGGAACTGTTGGCACATGTAACAGTATTCCCTGTAGGGGAGGCTTGAGTGCAGACAAGAAATTGCACTGCGAGGTAATATGTTTGGTTGCCCCACTCTCAAAGTACCAAAGATCTGAGTCTACTGCAGACAACCACTGCTCATGAGAAGATGGGTCAAAACTACAAATAGTAGTAAATGCCCATTCTTCTTTCTACACAAGATTAGCACTCTGTTTTTGGTGTAGAGGCTGCTGCAATAACCATTCTAGCCTCTTTCTTCTATGCCTCTTTAGCAGCCAATTTTGGATAGTTCTTTATTATACGATCATTTCCTTTATAGTACTTGCAAAACAATTTTTTCTTTTCTGATTTCTTTTCATCTTTGTCTTCCCTCTTCAATTGTGTAGAACTAGTCGATTTCTGCTTACTAGTTGAAGAGCTCCATTTTCCTTTGCCCTTCTGACTA
The DNA here is from genome assembly GCA_020310875.1 of Ceratopteris richardii. Lineage (NCBI taxonomy): Eukaryota > Viridiplantae > Streptophyta > Polypodiopsida > Polypodiales > Pteridaceae > Ceratopteris > Ceratopteris richardii. The sequence goes on along the minus strand of CM035418.1, from coordinate 159,350,020 downwards.
GCTAGGAAAGCTTGATCTGCAACTCGCATAATGGACCTATTCTACATGGATTGATCCTCCTGCAACATAAAAGAGACTAACTCCTCAAATGACAAGGCATTTGGACTGCCCTTCATCATCAACCGAAGAGTAGAAGAAAAACTTTGATATGAATCAGGAGGACCATTTAGAACGGTCTGCACAAGTGAGCTATCTGGTATAACCTCATCAACACAAATCAATTGTTCCTTCAATTCTTTGATCTTTGTTAGAAAATTGTCCATAGAATCACCTTCATTCATGTGCTCACTCTCCAAATATTTTCGGAGGTAAGCAACATGAGCCTCATTCCTAGCTTGATACAATGTGGTAATTGTATCCCAAGCATCCTTAGTTGTTCTGCAAGAGCGAATGTGAGGAATAATGGCACGCTTGACAGACAAAGCTATCAATGCATGTGCCTGGGCATCTCTGCCATCCCAACGAATTTGCTCTATAGTAGGTGCAACAAGAACAAGAATATGCAGAATATCATTATCTTCAACACCTTTTGCATCAGCTTTTATACTTGTAATTGTAATAGTTGCAAGTGTGGTAGGAAGTTTTTCAACACCCTACACAATGTTCTACAGTCCTTTTGCAACCAATACATGTCGCATCACATAAACGCATAATAGGTAGTTGGTACCACCCAAATTATCCTGTACAACCAATATACGGAATACATCATTGCTTTCGGCCATGGCCGGTGACTAAAATACCTTGATGCAGAAAATTGATTGTATCTCAAAAAGTTGAAGAGAACTGCCAAGAAGAATTCTACTAGACCTATAGCAGACTTTGAGATGCTTATACTCGTGAACAGAAACTGGTATATACCTTTGGCAAAGAAAGATGAAATAGCTTGCACAACCGCTATGATAGTGAGTTTGGAGGCCTAAACGAGCTGAGATCACGATTTTGATGTCGAAAACACGGTAAGTATGCTTAGAAAAATTCGTGCGATTTTGAGATTGCAACCGGAGAGGTGCCAATGATGCCCTAGATGAAGCGCCGACCTGCTCTGATATCAATTGTTGGAGTTAGAAATCTGGGGAAACAGGTGAACAACACAAGGAAGAAGACGCTTGGAGCACAACACACAATACTGAATCTATTACTCGAGAATGTACAAAGATAAGTAGCCTGTTAGGGCAAAAGGCATATATACAAGCTGGGGGAAAAAACCTCCTAAAGAGGGAGAAAGTGCCCCCCCAGTCCTAGTGTAGTCACACAAATTACTACCTAAATATATCATTATATTCTATATACAAAATGTAGAATTTTCTACTAATCGTTATTACATTTATTGAGTAAAATGAATTTCATATGTGCCATGATAATGTTTTCATCTATGAATTATTTTACAAAGTGATTCTATGAATATGACTCATTTTCTTATCAAAATAATACTTGAGACTTTAGATTATAGTATTAGTTTTTTGACAATCGCTTTAGTTGAATTTATATGTTGTTCCTTCAAGTTAAAAAATGCTACTAGTTTCTTTTGTTAAGAATACCATTTGATGGGAAAAGATTGCATATGCTACGTTATCAAACTCAATATTTCAATTTCTTATATACAAAGTTGTTTACAATATTTATAGAACTATTTTGATTGTTATTATATCCGTTATATCATTGAGAGAAGCTAATTTTTTAGGATGAAATTTAATTTTAGGGAGAGTGGAAAATGGTTATTCAATGAAATATTGAGATAGGTACATGATTTAATGGTTTGATGACATGTAGCATATTGAGATGATTGTCATATGTGAGATAGGTACACGATTTAATGGTTCGATGACATGTAGCATATTTATATGTTATTGTAGGATGGTATTCAAAATAAAGCACTAGCCATTTTAATGTTTTATGCATCAATATGCAATTCAAAGGTTCATATAGTGTATGACTATAAAAATGATTTTTTCCCAAGAATTGCATTAGATGATTATATGACTTCAAATTGAGATTATAAAATTATGGGGAAAGTTTTTCTATGAAGATATTTGTTTCTTCTTATATATAAGTACGAAGAGAGATAGAGTTTTTTACCATATTCAATAATTTCTATATTTTGGGTTGTAAAAAAATAATATTTTTGAAAATTATAGTTTTTGTAAAATATCAAGGAATACATTTTTATGGAGTTTTAATATTTTTTTTTGAAATTTTATTTTATTATCACACATAATTTGTCTTTTATTTATTAGCAGAAAAGGACATTGTAGTGTCCTATTTTGGTACAACACTAGTGTTATTCCTATAATGGCATTGGGATTGGGGTCTCCTCTTGCACATGCTTCTGACTAAGGCTCTCCAAACACTACAACATATCGAGGGTATGCTAAGGCTGCTACTGAGGAAAATGAACGGGCATAACTTTTTCGCGACGTTGGTGTCGCGGTCGGTATAGGCGTCGGAAACATAATGCCGGTATGGGTGTACCGACGCCCATACCGATGACTCTACTAGGCATACCAATGCCCATACCAACGACCATATCTGCACAAATGTTTTTGGGCAGAGTGTGTTGTCTTTTGCTACAGCATGATGTTGTTTAGCAAAACACAATACACTCTGCCCAACTCTAAATCGAGTACAATGTGTTATGTACTCTAATGGCAACCAAAACATGATTTTATATGAGCAAAAATGAACCATGAGTCATGTACAGAAAGTTTTATATTCCATAAATGAAGGATGTACAAGAGTGTGACAAAGCACTTCCATATAGGAATCGAATGCAAAATTATGGTACATCATTGCCACATAGGAGTGTAATACAAAATTATGGCAATGTGACAAAGCACTTCCATATAGGAATCGAATACAAAATTATGGTACATCATTGCCAGATAGGAGTGTAATACAAAATTGTGGCAAAGCACTACCATACATATATATAAGGGGATCAAAACCTTTACACCTGCAATCCTGCAACAAAGCATGTGTAAAATGAGACAAATTGACATGACATTTATAAAAAACAACAAAAAATATGAAACCAAGCTATAAGTTTACCTAATCATAGATTCTCCCATGAAATGATTGCACCACATCCCTCTAAGTCTTGCAAGAGTGTAGCCAATCCATGACGATATCCGTAAGATTCTTCGGTTTGCATCGGAGGAAGACCCACTACCAACTCCTATAATAAATATGCAAAATGTTTGATGAACATACATGATATGCTGAACACAAACGAATTCAATAATTAACATAATACTTACAAATTGGTAGCGCATACTATCATATCCGCAACTACCTAAATGCGACGCTCCAACCCTATCCAAACGTAACCACACACGCTTCGATAAGCCTGCTCTAAAAGCATCAAGTTCTTCCGACCCTTGATGAGACATCACCTCGCGTGCCGTATGCTGAATCCATTCCGAACTCACAATAGGCTTCCCAGGTGCTGGCGGTACTCTTCATATATGGATTGTGTGATATATTTTTTGTTGGAAGTGAGGTAGGCCTACAACGTGGACTGGATTTGCAATCTGTCACAAACTGCAAATTACCACAAGCTTCAAGCTTGTACTGGCGTACTTGAGAACTTGTTCTTTTAAAAGTCTTCTTCAAAACTGAATTTGACTTTCCTTCAAAAAACCTGAATTTGTTGAATATGAACCATAATACCTGAGAAAATATGCAAACTAGATATCCAATAGTGTTCTCATCAAGCAATCACTGCTTGACAAATATAGCATGACCTGTCTCCGCACCTGCTATCTCCTGTCTTCAAAAACCTGAAAACATACACTAGGATCCACATATTTGCATTTACCTTCCAATAAGGTTTCTCAACGTACTTTTGCTGTGTCATGTAAATACACTAAAAAAAATCAAGAACTAAATCCTGGAACCTGTGACTATTCAACTTAGTGTATTATGAACACTGCTGGTTCATCTCTGACTGTACTCAAGTCAAATCAACTCAACTCAATTGAAATCAACTGAAATATGAGTAAAGATCTATGATGTCATCATGTCTTCATCCTTTAAATCCTTCATACCTCTTTCCTTCAGAACCTGGTATAAACATATATGTGCGCACTTCTGAAATATACCTTTCTGAAATATCAAGCTTCTCTTCAAATAGAATTCTGGAACTTTCTCCAAACATTCTCCTTCTTCCTTCTTCTTTCAAAGCTGGAACATAAAGAGAACCTGACAAAGGAAATATAGGAATACCTGAAATAGGAATACCTGTAGGTATGACTCTCCGTTCTTTTACATATGGCTGAAAATAAGTCTTCATGTTTCATCACCTCCTGGATGACTTAACACTAGTATCCAAAATTCTTCAAATATATCAGACTTTATGAAATGTGGAACGTCTTCCTTCTTTCAATAAATCTGATGTTCAGTGATCAATACCTGTATCTGAAACAAAATCTCTGAACCCTTTTTTATTAGCACTCCAGTTGCTAATAGCTTTTTACTATAAGTCTTCAGCTTCCCATATTATAGAATAAGGTTAGCTGATAAAACCTTGCTGAAAGCATTTTAGGATTCATACCCTTCTGCACATAACAAGTATTTCTATCTCTTTGCAACACAAATCTGATAGAATCTGAATCTTTGACTTACTTCTCCAATGTTAAGAATCTTCACAAACAAAGGATAGACAACTGAATCATAAATACTCAAGATCATACAAGATCAATGATCTCTCCTGTGTAGAATCTGCTCTTATCAAACCTTCAAGACTGAATGTTTGATTTGTTTACCTGAATGTCTCCAAGTGTCCATGCTTCTTACAAAGTTGTAAACTTTTCTTCAAACAAATCCTTCAAGGAATCTGCAATTCCTACTTGAAACATAAGTGGACAAACTTCTCACCTTGAGAACTCTAAAAGCTGCAAGTTGATACTTCATAACTTTCATATTTTACTCGGGTGAAATGTGACAGTACCTGCTTGATTTTCTTTTGGCTAACTCCACTTTTCAATCAAGTGATAGGATCTAATAGAACACCTTTTTGAATACAAGCATGTATCCAAAAATCAAGACAATCATAGAAAGTAGATTCTTCAACTGACTGGTACATCAACAAGATTCTGAATTTTCTGAAGTTTTCTGAAAATACTGAATATGAGGTAATCTTTTCCAAACATAAAACCTCAACGCAAGTCTTCAACATCTGCTACAAAAAACTCTTTTACCTCAAGAGTTAGATAAAGAAGAAATATACTTCTCTGCAACTTGTCATATACCAAGTAGCTCTGTATTGACACTCTAAGAATTCTTTGAGGGAACATATAAGCTGCCTGCTCAAAAGCTTCAACATAACTCATACACATATGAGTGCTTTTGTTTCTCTCGATGCAATTCTTTGTCAAATCTACTAAATCATGACCAAGTGTAATACAAAACAAGAAACTGCTTCTTCTTCAAACAAGATGTTCTCGTAGACTTGTCTTTGGGTGTAGAGGATAAAATAGGAAAAGTATATGGAAAATATATGAGAAAAGGAAGCCTTACTTTTCTTTTGGAAATGATGGACTTTCTTTTTCTGCATCTTTCTTCCACCTGATGATGTCAACATTTTCAAACTTCTCTTCCATACCTTTTGTTCTCTTCATCTTGAAGTAGCAAGCACTCTTGACTTCTTCAAACAAACTTTTCTCTTCCTCTAATACTAAGAGTAAGAGATAAAACAAACATGGTATATAAATGGAAGTGAATATAGAAACATGTTTTATCATCTCCTCATATCTTTGAATCAAAATTCTGCTTTAAATGTCTGAAACGACTAAATTCACCAATCGTTGTCTGAATGATAAATTGCCCTTCTAGAGTTACCTTCTCTAGATACATTTGTACCTTGATATCCAACCAACTTACAACAGAAAATTGGCTGAAAACAAAACTCATCTCATCTCTGCGCTTGTCTTCTTAGATGAACTTTCTTGCCATGAAAGAGATCTTTCAAAAACTCTCTAGAAAAACCTCTAGATACCTGTTTCGATGTAGCCTTTAACTTTCAAATGATGAAAGTGTATAAAAGAAATCCTTGAATTTCTTCAAATCTCTTCATAACTGCTCTTCTAAGATATGACCTGCAAATGATAATCTGATAGTAGAAACTGATACCTGTGATTTGATGTTGATCTGATTCCTTCATCTTCTCTAAACCATTGTTCTTCCTTGAATTTGAAGTAGTCTTCTCTTCATCAAGTCTGGGTCTTCAAACAATACTTTTGTAAAGTATTTGCATACTCTTCAAAAATATTCGGCTGCTAACAGATCATCAACTTCATACTCCACACTGATGAATGTAATTGAAGTGTCTAATTCTCAAATCTCTACTCATCTAGATTAAGTGTGTATGTCAAATGTCAAATGTTAGAAGATGCTTTCAAATCATATGTTGTAAATCTGGAAGTCTAGGAACCTGGGATTATGAATGAGCCTTAATGCATTGATGCCAAAGATCTAAAGTTCTGTAACCAAAACCTTAGTGCTCTGATACCAAATGTTGGAAGTGAGGTAGGCCCTTAGGCTCATGTCACAGGTCCATGGTTCCATAGTTCCATTCATGTACAACATTAATTCCAGCAATCTTCCATATTGACAAAACATGAACATTCCACAACTTTAAACTTAGGCTATGGAAGACCCTAAGTTAGATACGTGTGTGAAAAAATCACATACTTATAAAGTAGCATAGAATGCTAACAAGATTGTTGCCGGAAATCCTCAAACTCATGTGAACACACCTTCACAAACACCTCATAAAAATATGCATAAAGCATATAAGTACTGATTCTCTTGTACCTATGCCGAATAGGACTCCTTCTGATATGAACGCCACAGCCTCCATAAACTTCAAGTAGTACCTATGTGCATAAAGAGAATATGTACCTGAATACTTAACATAAGATGTGAATCTTATGTTAATCACCATCTAATGTCTTTGAAGTAGCCCGACATCTTCTTGTAGAAGACAATCTTCAACCTAATATCTTCCTGTAGAAGATAATCTTCAAAATCATGTAGATGGTCCCATCCAATGTCTTTGAAGTAGCCAGACATCTTCTTGTAGAAGATAATCTTCAACCTAACATCTTCTTGTATAAGATGATCTTCAAATACATCATGTAGATGGGCGATCCTCACCATCAAGCTGCTAATAATCAAGTCTTCTTGCCATGAACAAGAGATGACCTCCTCTCCATGAGCTAGAGTGTGAGCACACCCTTCATCTTCCCCAAGAAGAATCACCAAGAAGAACTCCATAGCTGCTCCTCAACATGCTTCAAGTTAGCACCATGGCTGCCCCATGTGCTAGAAGAAACACCACCTCTACTGAGGTCCAAGCTCTAGAAAGCTTGTGTTGATCCTAGGTGAAGGATGAATCAACAATGATACAAGCTCTTGTTATATAGTATTTCCTCCATGATAATAAAGCACTTGAAAAGCATACGATCGCAATGTGAATAAAGCACTCCGCCGTCTGTTGCGTTTTATTTGAAAAATATCCGCGTTCGCTATCGCTTGTGCTTTAATCTAAAAGCGTGATTTAAAACAACTTCGCACGTCGCTGCAGCCTGGGGGATTTGAACCCTGGCGGGTACTATGAGAGGACCACGATTTAACCAACGTGCCAACATTCTTGCTTGTACAAGAAGTAGAACTGAAGGCTACACATCCTATATCCTGGAAGTAAGATGGACCAATAGACATTGTTTTCCAACAGTTTTTGGAATCCCTATCCTGCTCGCTCCATTTTAGCATTACAGAATGTCCAAACTCTATGGAGCAAAGCTGTCAAATGTGCTGACGCATTGACTTCCCGACTGCATCCATGACTGAAGCTCCACTACATATGTGATATATTTTGGATTCATCATGGTCATGCGCTCCCCAAGGTGTACCTGGAGATCCCATCTGATCGAATGTGAAGACCCATCTGATTTAATGTGTGTATGCATATGCATGTGTGTATGCATATGCATGTGTGTATGCATATGCATGTGTGTATGCATATGCATTGTGTATGTGTGTATGCATTGTGTATGTGTGTATGCATTGTGTATGTGTGTATGCATATGCATGTATGTATGTATGCATATCCATTGTCTATGTGTGTATGCATATGCATACACGTGTATGCATTGTGTATGTGTGTATGCATATGCATGTGTGTATGTGTGTGCATGCATGTCTGCATATACATGTATGTGTGTATGCATATGCATTGTGTATGTGTATATGCATTGTGTATGTGTGTATGTGTGTATGCATATGCATGTGTGTATGCATATGCATTGTGTGTATGTGTGTATGCATTGTGTATGTGTGTATGCATATGCATTGTATGTATGAATATGCATGCCTGTGTGTATGCATATGCATGTATCTGTGTATGCATTGTGTATGTGTGTATGCATATGCATATCTGTATGCATCTGCATTGTCTATGTGTGTATGCATATGCATGTGTGTATGTGTGTGCATGCATGTATGCATATGCATTGTGTGTATGCATATGCATTGTGTGTATGCATATGCATTGTGTGTATGCATATGCCTTGTGTGTATGCATATGCATTGCGTGTATGCATATGCATTGCGTGTATGCATATGCATTGTGTGTATGCATATGCATTGTGTGTATTCATATGCATTGTGTATGTGTGTATGCATGCATATGCATGTGTGTATGCATGCATATGCATGTGTGTATGCATATGCATTGTCTATGTGTGTATGCATATGCATGCATGTGTGTATGCATATGCATGTATGTGTGTATGCATATGCATGTGTGTATGCATATGCATTGTCTATGTGTGTATGCATATGCATACACGTGTATGCATTGTGTATGTGTGTATGCATATGCATATTTGTATGGATATGCATTGTGTATGTGTGTATGCATATGCATGTGTATGCATATGCATTGTGTGTATGCATATGCATGCATGTGTGTATGCATATGCATGCATGTGTGTATGCATATGCATGCATGTGTGTATGCATATGCATGCATGTGTGTATGCATATGCATGCATGTGTGTATGCATATGCATGTATGTGTGTATGCATATGCATGTGTGTATGCATATGCATGTGTGTATGCATATGCATTGTGTATGTGTGTATGCATATGCATGTGGATGCATATGCATGTGTGTATGTGTGTGCATGCATGTATGCATATGCATGTATGTGTGTATGCATATGGATTGTGTATGTGTGTATGCATTGTGTATGTGTGTATGCATATGCATGTGTGTATGCATATGGATGTGTGTATGCATATGAATGTGTGTATGCTTATGCATTGTGTATGTGTGTATGCATATTCATGTGTATGCATATTCATGTGTATGCATATGCATTGTGTGTATGCATATGCATGCATGTGTGTATGCATATGCATGTATGTGTGTATGCATATGCATGTGTGTATCCATATGCATGTGTGTATGCACATGCATTGTCTGTGTGTATGCATATGCATACACACATAGGGAAAAAAGTGCCCTAGTTGTTGTACTCGTGTGAATCCCACAATTTTACCATCAGCTCTACACAGGTTTCGAGGTGGTCCTTCCTTCATTACTCACGATACAACAGGGAGTTTGATTATCTGTTCCGCCCCCGCATGGGGCTCTATTACTCTACTCTCTCTCTCTCTCTCATACATATCCAATATGGGCAATAATCAAAGCTCCTCATATGAGTGCTAGGTTCTACTCATGTGAGTATCATACTCATAATGAATAAGGGGAGGGTCTCACCTCTAAGTCCTTCTCATATATGATACTCCATGTGACATTTCATTCCCTTTAGTTCCATTTTTGTCCTCAAAAATGGTATTGGAAGGTCTGATAGAAAGAGAGGAATAATAGAACCACCACTCCCACTATATCCCCATGTATAGAAATACATGGTCCTGTCTCCGTGTTGTTTCCCCATATCCTTCCCCTTAAGAAGACCCTTGGGAAGGTAACCTAAAGTTGGGAAACCGTCTCTGAAGGGTGCTAACCCGCTCCCATGTGGCACTATCTTCTTGAACTATCTTTCCGCTTTATTAGACACTCTTTATATAAGTGACTTCTCCTCCATTTCTCTCGAGTGCGTAGTATGCTCTCGGGCTCATGTGGAATAGATTGAACAGAAATGGGCTCTACTACCTCACTATCTGGAATGAGGTTGTTAGATTCACCGAGCCCTTTCTTAAGCCGGCTAACATGAAAATCTTGATGGATTTGACTATTCTCTGGAAGTTGGAGTTGGTAAGCCATCTTTCCTATTCTCTTAAGTATTTGGAAAGGTCCACAATACCTAGGAGAGAGTTTTGGACAAGGTCCCGTCTTCATGGTTTCAGACCTAGAAGGAGCTCTAAGATAGACCTGCTCTCCTACCTCAAAGTTGATATCTCTCATTTGAGGGTCAGCATAGGCTCTAGCTCTATCCTCAGCTCTCCTAATGCTCTCCTTAGCAAGTCTAAGCATATCATTCATCTCTTCCAAGAAGTCCTTTGCAGGTTGAACCTTTTCATTCTGCAAGCCTACTACATAAGGAGCTCTTGGCTGAAACCCACACATCAACATAAATGGACTATGCCCAGTGGAAGAGTCCTTGGTACTATTATATGCAAACTCTACTATAGGTAAGTACTCTTCCCAATTAGTTTGCCTTTCATTCACATATGCTGGAAGCATATCCTCTAGGATTTGGTTAACCCTTTCTGTTTGCCCATCCGACTATGGATGCTCAGCTGTACTCATGCTAAGTTTCGTATCCAACCTTTTGAAGACCGCTCTCCAAAAATTGCTAGTAAACTTCCTATCCCGATCGGAGACTATATCTAAAGGAAGACCATATAACCGGTATAGGTTCTCCACAAAAAGTCTAGCCAACTCTGATGTCTTCACTGTAGTACATGTCGGAATAAATATAGCCATTTTGGTTAACCTATCCACAATTACCCAGACCGAGTCGTTCCCTCTCTGTGTCTTAGTTAATCCGACTAGAAAGTCCATGGAGATACTCTCCTAGTTCCCATTAGAAATATCCAGTGGGTTGATTAGTCCTGCAATCCTCAACCTCTCAGCTTTGTTGACCTCGCATTTATGGCACTTAAGCACATAATCTAGGACTTCCTTATGAAGTCCACGCCAATAAAATTGCCTCTTAACAAGATCATAAGTCTTGTTAACTCCTGGGTGTCCCGCACGAGGTGTGTCATGACACTCATATAAAATATGCCATCTCATCTCAAGATCTCTAGGGACACACATCTTACCTTTGTATAACATATATCCATCATAGACACTGTAATTCTTCCGCTTGAATCCTTCTTGAGTACTCGTCGATACTCATCCTCACTAGAAACCCGTATATCAGGATCCCCATTCTCTATGGTTTCCCAAATCTTAGAATATGCAGGATCAAGCCTACATTTCCCTCTAATGGACTCAAGTAGCTCACTAGTGATCTGAGTAATTCTTCTGAGCCAGTTCTAGTTTCTCACTAGTGATCGGAGTAATTCTTCTGAGCCAGTTCTAGTTTCTTACTCTCAAAAGCTACTGGTCGACCATCCTCAACTAGAACCCTTCCTATAGCAAAGTCACTCGCATCAATCTCAACCACAAATGGTTTGTTGGGATCTACTATATGTAAAAGTGGAGCTGTAGCAATTCCTACTTTCAACTTCTCCATACTTTGCTTCTATTCCTCTCCCCAATGAAAGGCTTTCCCTTTCCCTTTAAGCTGTTCCGTCATCAGGACAGCAATCTTGGCATAATTCTTGATGAATCTTTGATAGAAACCTGATAAACCTAGGAAGATCTGTAGCTCTTCCAAGTTCCTTGGATGTGGCCATTCCATAATAGCCCTTACTTTTTTACGATCCATCTGGATTCCATTCTGGGAGACTATATGCCCAAGGTATCTAGCCTCTGTCTTAAAAAATTCACATTTTGATTCCTTAGCAAAGAGTGAATTTTCCCTTAGCACTTGAAAAACCTTTCTCAAGTGTTCCAAGTGCTCCTCTTCTGATGCACTATAGATCAGAATGTCATCCAAAAAGTCTACTACAAAGTGTCCTACATAAGGCCGTAAAACAATATTCATGAGTTTCATGAAAGTGGCAGGAGCATTGGTGAGACCAAAAGGCATCACCAAAAACTCGTAGTGCCCATATCTAGTCTTAAATTCAGTCTTAGGGACATCCTCTATCCTACTCCTGATATGATGATATCCTGATCTAAGGTCAAGCTTGGTAAAATACCTAGCTTGATGTAACTGATCAAAGAGGTCTTCCAATCTAGGCATTGGAAACCTATCATAGAGCCATTTTTCTTTTTAACTAGGAGCATTGGTGATGCCCAAGGTGAGTTACTAGGTTTAATGAAGCCCTTACCTAAATAATCCTGCAACTGCCTCTCAACCTCCTCATGCTGAGAAACACTAAGCCTATAAGGTGGCCTACAAATAGGGTTAGTGTTAGTAACAAACTCAATGGCATGGTCAATGCCCCCTCTCTCAGGTGGTAGCCCTTTAGGTAAGTTGCTGGGAAAACATCTTTATACTCAAACATGAGATCCTTAGAACGTTTAACCACACACTCTTGCAAAAAAGAATAATAGAAAGTCCTATCCATATTTACATTACTAGCATGAAAATATACATCAGATGAGCTGTCTGTACAATGCTTCATATCATGACTATACAATAAAAACATGTCCTGTACATGCAGAGAATAACAAAGACTATACAACTCTAGTGATGAAATAAGAGGTGCACTAGGTACATCTCTCTCTCCCTGAATACAAACGTTACTTCCATTCTTTTCAAATTCAAGTGTGTTATTTTGATAGCTGCGTTTAAGTGTGTCTCCCAACCCCCATAGCCACTCTCTTCCTAAGACTAAGTTTATCCTCTTCATATTCATAATTTGGAAGTGCATATAATCTCTATAGTCCTACATTTTGACTTCCAAATCGGATACCATAGTATCCCATATCCTCTTATCTTGCCCTTGCATCATAGATACAATGTATTTATGTGCACTTGACTGCTGGGGAATCTTTAATTTCTTGACCAAAGCATAGTTTATAAAATTATCAGTGGCAGAGTCATCTATCATGACCTGCATCCTCGTCCCGTACACACTACCATGTAGTTTAACTAGGTCATGTGGTCCAAACTGTGGTGACCATAATGACTGAGTCAAACAGCAGGTGTGCTCTATATCCTCGTGCATCACCTCCACTCCCTTGCAGCTAGAGCTGCCATGAATAGGAAGGGTCTGCACTAGGTGGACTGCCTTTTTGCCCTTTTCAGGGGCCGTACTAGACTCTGGTCCCTTCTTCTTTTCTTCCCCCTTCTTGAGTGGACAGTTCCACTATGAATGGTTAGGGGACATGCACCCAAAACACAGGTTCTCTCTTTTGGCCCTCTCAAACTGATCTGTGGATAACCTAGTCCCTTGTGATCTTTGCTTTTTGATAAAAAATTTCTTTTTCCCAAAAGCCAACTTGTTCTTGAATTTAGTTGTACTAAGAGGCTTGAGGGGCTGATCCATCTCCATAGGAGTATATTGAGGACAGTTATGGTCCTCATAGATCTGTGCATACTTGATCCCCTCCTCAAACGTCTTAGGCGCATTCCTTCTGACTTCCTTTTTACGGCTTTATCGAAGCCTCTAACAAACCCTATGGTCTTCTAGAAATCATCTAAGCCTTTAAGATTCAAAATGATCTCTCTATAGTGCGATAGGTACACCGTAAGAGGTCTAGCTCTCTGTGTAATCCCATCCCACTCATCCCAATTCCTCTCCTCCTCATTCTGAGGAAGAAACTCTTTTAGAAAAAGAGTCTCAAACTGAGTCCAATCTGTACGGATAGAGTTCGCTTCCTTAAGACTCATCCACCACTTGTAAGCACGCGGGCCGAGGGAGAGACTCGCCTCTAGCATAGGGTATTCTAGTGGGGTGCCCTTAAATTGATGCAAATCATGCCACTTTTGTAAAAAAGTGTAGATTGCATTCTTGTTCCTATCTCGGTCATCCCCCGTAAAGGTAGGAGGCTTCAAGTCTTTTAGGAGGGAAGTTTCCCTAGAGCTCTCTCCTTTGTGCTTACTAGGAAGAGAAGTATCTTTCCTAGTGAGCTCTAGAGGAATAGGTGGGGTCTCTCTTTCCTTCCTAGCTAGGAAAGAGGTGACACTAGTCTCAAGTGAGATCTTTTAAGACTTAAGTTGTATGAGAGATGTGATGCTACCAAGATCTCTCTCTCTAATTTAAGGGTTTGTTCTTTCAAGTCTATGAATTGTTTAGGAGTGACAAACGCATCTAACAGTTCCTCATATGTATATTCTTCCTATTGACGATCTTTTTCTTCTAAGTTCTCTTCTACTTCTTTCCCTAATTCTACTTCTTCCATTCTAGAATGAGGATCCTCTAGTTGGCTTTAAATGGAGAAGTATGTCCAACTACTTTTTTGCCTTTAGATTCCATGTTTTACTTTCCTTCCCCCGTTTGCTAACTAGAATATAAAGCTTAAATATGTAAGAAGAAGAGAACTATATCACAAGAGCACTACCCTGTTACGAAATAAAGCTGTGGAAGCAAAATCCAAGTGATCCTTGAAGCTTTAGGTTACTGATTTTGAATCCTCGCCAGGCCCAAGCAAAAATTAGAAATGTCTGGTTGGTCCGGGGAGGTTCTAAACACCAAAAGCCATAAAAAAACAATGCCAAAACCACATGGGAATAGTCCCAACTGGGCAAACTGAGTAAAACTGAGCAACTTCTGAGATTTGACAGTCCTTGCCAATCCAAGAAATGTAGCTCAGCATCTGTACTTCAAAACTTTGAAGCTATCCCAAGTGAAAAAAGTGAATTTGGACACCAAATGATGAAGAACTAGGCCGGAGAATGGTTGCCTAGTTCTTGCTGAAGCGCTGCAGAGAGATTTTGGTGGGGAAAATCTCATCCAAATCCAACAGTGATGTCTCTGAGTGAAGCTTAAGAGTGTAGCTCATAAGGTGATGAAGATTTGAGAAATTGGATATCGTATGAAGAAGTTATGGTGCGGAGAAACCGGGTATGTCACGAGTAGGAAGTGGAAAAGCTCATCTTCATGGAAGGGTGACTTTGAGAAGCTCCAAATTGAGAAACTAAAGCTTTTTGAATCAACCCAAAACCGACATAATATCTCCATAGCCCATATTACATGTACGCATCAATAATTTTACCCAAAATCTTGGTTCATAGCATTGCCTTTATTCTCCAAAGTTCCAAGAAATTTTCGAATTTTCCTCCTTCCTTAGCTTAGACTCAGTGTCAATTCGAAGAGATCTTGGACTGTTTGTCGAAGAGCCTTTTATCCCACATGTGGGCGCGCAACCAGATGAGCTGCCTATAAAGCCAAGAGCATGAGGTAGTCTATTTCATCCTAGAGTGGGGGAGGAGGAGCAAAGCTCCTTCTTGGGCTGGTGGATGCTTGCGTGTATGGATGGTCCCACTGTCGGCTCCTTCAGGTCCCGCTCTCGGCTCTGTTGCTTGTCGCTTTCACATGCGTGCACCTTTGTTTGAGAGTTGACCATTAATTGCTCCACTACCACTCTTGTACTCCTTTAAATCCTCCAATTTTACCATTAGTTCTGCACACGTTTCGAGGTGGTCCTTCCTTCATTACTCACGATACAACACGGACTTCGATGATCTGTTCTGCCCAGCCGCGTGGGGCTCTATTACTCTACTCTCTCTCTCATACATACCCAATATGGGCAATAATCAAAGCTCCTCATATGAGTGCCACTTGGTACTCATGTGAGTATCATAATCATAATGAATAAGGGGAGGGTCTCACCTCTAAGCCCTTCTCATATATGATACTCCATGTGACACTAGTGGTCCTAGTGTGTTCACATACATCAATACCTAAATATATCAACAAATCCCCCCTGGGAGCGATGTGTTGAACAAGGAGCTAGCACTCATGTGTAAGTAAGTGCCAAGCTATGTGGAATCGATCCACAAAAGGAAGTAGACCCAAAGCTTTTTGCAAAGCTTCAAACTTCTCCCTAGGGAGAGCCTTCATGAAAAGGTTTGCAATGTTCTCCTACATGGGCAAATATGCCAAGTTGATCTCTCCAGCAGAGAACCTCTCACTCACATAATGATAATGCAGCTTAATGTGCTAAGTGGGAGCATGGAACATAGGGTTCCTCATAAAAGCCAATGCCTCTACGTGTTAGTGAAGATGGTGGTGGTAGAAGACTCACCAACACCCAAATAAGCAATAAGGCGTCTCAACCACACACACTCAACAATTCCTATGAAAGTTCCCCTATACTAAGCCTCACAATTGGAAGTGGCCATAGTAGGCTACTTTTTGCTCAACCAATACATGCAAGAGATACCAAGCATAAAGTAAAAACCACTAGTGGACACATGCGTGTCATAGCAACAAGCCCAATTAGAGTAAGAAAAAGCATGTAAACCTAGTGGTAGTGATCCTCCCCTGGGATAAAAAAATCAAGAAGCCGAGTACCACTCAAGTAGTGAAAGATGTGCTTAACCGCCTACCAATGCTTGACTCTTGGGTAGTGCATAAACCTGCTCATCTATGAGACAACAAACTCAATATCTAGCTTCGTAATGCATAAGTAAATCAAGCATTCAACAACTTACCAATAGCGAACAACATCAAATGCATCTCTTGCGTCATGAAGACTCAATCAAAAACCTCTCTCCATAGGAGTGGCAATAAGTTTATAGTCTTCAAGGTCAAAATGCCACAATAATGTGTGAATATATTTCATTTGACACAAAGCTATTCCACCATCAATCTGCATAAATTGAATGCCCAAATAATGATGCAAATGCCCCAAATCAGACATCTCAAATGAGGCATGCAAACCAGCCTCAAAATTAGTAATATGCTTCACATGAAGACTAGTGACGAGCATGTCATCAACGTATACCACAATGATTAGAAGTACATCATTTGCATGTTTAACATATAGGGTGCTTTAAATTGGAATGTTCTCAAAACCATGTTCAATCAGACAGGCATGTATCTTTTCATACCAAGCACGTGGTGCTTGCTTTAAACCATATAATGCCTTCTTTAACATGCACACCTCGTTTTCGTACCATTTTGACACAAAACCATGAGGATAGAAAACATACAATTCTTCATGCAAGTCACCATTGAGAAATGTTTTCTTAAAGTCCAACTAATGTACATTACAACCATGATGAGTTGCAAGTGCATAGATGCTACAAACAATAGTCATTCCTCATGTAGCTGCAAAGGTTCCATCAAAACCAATGCCTCTTTCCTATGCATAACCTTTTGCAACAAGCCTAGCATTACACCTGTCAACTGTTCCATCAATCTTACACTTCAGCTTGTATACCCACTTTGTGATAATGGCCTTCTCATGAGGAGGCAGGTCACATAAAGAACAAGTACCATTTTCATGGTAGCATCAATTCTAATTGCATAGCAACCATCCAATTTTTAGAATTTTGTGCTTTCTCAAATGAAACAAGCTCATTCTCATAACAGAGACCAGAGACATCCATAGCATACCAATCTGATGCAAAAGAGGCACTGAGAGGCAAAACTTGTATGATATGATAGAGGTGCATCTAATTTACTATCACACAAAATTTTCACCAGCCATTTTGGCATAGTTTTTGCCTCCTCGATATCACCTCTCTCATCAACAAGTGCATGATGCAAAAATGGAATGATCTACATCATCACATGAAATGTGTAAAGGCTGAGAAGTTGCCTCATTAGGACTAGCACTAGATTGTCAACCTATAAAAAGAGGTAGCAAAGTATCATACATGTCTTTGGAGCTAACAAATGCACTAGCTTTGCATATGCTGGTCACAAATTCACTAAATAAACACTTGATCAAATCTAGTTAGAAAAAGATGGGTTTCATAGTGACATGGAGAGGAATGTATTCTCCTAGATGATATTCAGACATGGAAAGGCTTTTTCTTTCAATGCCCAAGAAATTGGGTGTGTAGATCCATTTGTGGTATCATAGATGATAATTTTTATGATACCTCATGTATCTTGCAATCTTAGACTGATTCAAGTACAAAAAGCTCACATTTCAAAGTTGATTGATCTGTTGAATGAAAAGATTAGAATGGGGATTCTTGAGTCATCAAGTGCTCCCTATTCTAAGCATTGGTTAGGGGAGAATATGCTATAATGATTGTGCTTCACATGGGGTAAACATATGTTTTTGTGATCTTCTTAGTAAGAAATAAAAGGAAACAAGGGAGAGGATTATAATGTCAGTCCTATAAAGATCTGTGTGGGTGGAAAAGAGAAACTCATATCAGAAGAAAGAAGGCTTCGAGATTTTGGGGAAAGGTTCCATTGAAACAACGGGTTCAAAAGATTGCTAGAGATTTCAAGGCAGACTTGCGCTTTCAGAACTAGGCTTAGTTAGATTTGAAGGAACCCACGGGAAGACCTTCACTCTCAGGGAAATACAGAGGTGCTCTCACTTTTGTGTGTCGGAGGTGAAAGAAAAAGAAAAGCTTTAGTGCTCCCACGTGACAGGGGCTTTCCGAACAGCTAGAAGGGGCACCACGGGAGAGAGCTCATTTCTTCTAGTCTATGGGAAAGAGGCATTAGCCCCTTTCAAATTCATCATTAGAAAAGAAATTGAAGCAAAAAGCATTGATGTTGACCCTCACATTAGAAGATTGGTAGCATTGGAGGAATATAGGGAAACAGCTATGAAGAGGCTGCAAGAAAAGCAGGAAGAAAGGAAACACATTCATGACAATCACTTAAGGACCAATAAGGTGGAAGAGGGAGCTCTAGTGATGGTATATCAGATTCCATCTGTACCTACTAACTTGGCACCAAAATGGTTAGGACCCTACAAAGTGCTGAGGATATTTCAACAAGGAGCAGTACAAGAAGAGGGCCTACTGGGTGAGAAATTGCCTCTGCTCAACATCTCAAGGGTGAAGAATTATCTAATTGGAAACATTTTGAGAAAAAATAAATCATTGTATATACCCTAGTTCTCGTTTCAGCTTGTTTTGCCCATAGAGAGTTCTAATTTTGCTCTTAATTTTTAGCCAATATTGAAGAATTGCACCGAGAGGGTGCAACATCTTGATGTGGGGGACTCTAATCGAGCAAGATTTCATCTGATTGTATGCCAACCCAAAAACAAAAACGTCCTAGCACTACTTCTTTTCGTCCTTGAGAGTTCACCGCTCAAGATTCCCCTCATTTCATCTTTGTCGGGTCGGAAAAAATTCATCCTTCAGAATTTTTCCTTCAAAATTTGTCCCCAAAATTTGTCCCTCAAAATTTGTCTCCTACAACATATGAGGGGCATACTGATGCTGCTTATATCGACGGTCACTCTCAGCGTCGGTATAAACATTGGAAAAGGTCACTTAAAGATTTCGAAAGTCAAGTGACCGTCGGTATGACGGTTTTAAACGGATCATCAGTGTGTCCCATAGCCGTCGGTATAAGCATCGGTATGGGCATTGGTGTAAGCGTCAGAATAAGCGTCGGTATAGGCGTCGGTATTTTACTGGAAGTTATCGATGCTCATACCGATGCCCATACCGGCGCCCATACCGAGGCCAAGTTTTAAGCATACCGGGAACCTGAGAGAAAAACTTCACATTTTTGCGCGTGTTTGAGTACTGTTTCTCTTCTGTCTTGCACACGTGAACCAAATTGCGAACTGCATTGTCTTGTGCACACACACACACAGATCTCTCTCTGTACACACACACATTCTCTCTTGGTTTAGATCTCACATCTTGGTAAGTGGTGCGCATACTGTTACCCTTTGTCTTTCTCTATGCTTTAGGTCTTATAATTTCTCTTCTCTTTGATTTTGTAGAAGTTCTTTGCATTGATTGTTTTGAATTCAACGATAAACGACATACATTACACTTTCACGACAAGGATCTAAAAGAGGGACATACTTGTAAGTGATTGTTTTATTGTCTATTGATAGAGAGAGAAAGAGAGAGAGATGAGAGAGAGATAGAGAGAGAGATAGAGAGAGAGAAAGAGAGAGAGAAAACAAAGAGAGAGAGAGAGAGAAAGAAAGAGAGAGAGAGAGAGACAGAGAGAGAGAGAGATGAGAGAGAGAGAGAGATAAAGAGAGAGAGAGAGAGTGAGAGATAAAGAATGATGAAAGAAAGGAAGATAGAGATAGGAAAATAGAGCATACATACACACACACACACATACATCTACACATGCATACATACACACATACAAATATACACACGTGCATACATACACACACACATGCATACACACATACATACACACACATATATACACATATGCATACATACACATAGACACACACATATACACACATACATACACACACACATACTGACACACATATACACACATGCATGCATACATACACACACATATACACATGCATGCATTCACACATATACACATATACACACATGCATACATACACACACATGCATATAGACATACATACACACACACATTTACACATATGCATACACACATATATACACACATATACACACATGCATGCATACATACACACACATACACACATACACACATGCATGCATACATACACACACATACACATATACACACATGCATACATACACATAGGAAAATAGAGCATACATACACACACACACACGTCTACACATTTACACATGTGTACATACAAACATACATGTACACAGATGCATGCTTACATACACACACATATACACACATGCATACATACACACACATACACATATACACACATGCATGCGTACATACACACACATACACATATACACACATGCATACATAGACACACACACACACATGTACACACATGCATACATATACACACACATGCATACACACATACATACACACACATATATACACATATGCAAACATACACATACACACACACATATACACACATAACCTTGTTTTTTAATTAAATATACATAATTAAATATATAAATTTTTTATTTTCAAGTTTTTTATACATCAAATATATAAAAATAGGATTAGGGTTTTTATGCTATTTACACATACATACACATACACATATAATACATATATACATGTATATACACCTGGATACAAAAATATACATATTTTAGGTCTAGATATTTAAGATTAGGGTTTTAGGGTTTAGGCATACATATAACTCAATTACATTTATATTAAGAAAAAAATATAGAAAAAAATAACAAAAAAATCTGAATATATAAATAAACATATATTTAAAATAGGATTAGGATTGTAGGATTAGGGGTCTAGATTTTTATAGGTGTTGAAGTATTTAGGTTTTAGTATTTTAGGTTTAAGTCTAAGTCTTTTTTATTAGGATTTTAGGGTTTTAACACCTACATAACATATATACACAGATACACATACACATATAATACATATATACATGTTGATACACATGCATACAAAAATATACATATTTTAGGTCTAGATCTTTAGGATTAGGGTTTTAGGATTTAGGCATACATATAACTCAATTAAATTTATTAAAATAGAAAATAGAGAAAAAAATTAAGGAAAAAATCTGAATATATAAATAAATAAATAAATAAATATCTAATAGGATAATTATATAGATAAATAAATATAAAAAGAACTAGTGTTTTAAATAATTTCATTAAATATATATAATTAAATATATAAAAATATGTTTAATTAAGGAAAAAATCTCAATATATAAATAAATATATATATATATAAAATAGGATAATTATATAGATAAATAAATATGATAAGAACTAGTGTTTTAAAGAAATAAATTATATATATATGAATAAATATATAAAAATAGATTTAATTTTAATCATTTTAATCAGAGTGAATATATATATACATACACATAGACACATATACTTATACACCTATCAATATACACATATATATACACATACACATATATATACACATGCATACACATATATACATGTTTTAGGTAAAAGTCATTTTCTTTAGGGTTTTAGGGTCTTAACACCTACATAACATATATACACATACACATAAACATATAATACATATATACATGTATATACACATGCATAGAGAAATATACATATTTTAGGTCTAGTTCTTTAAGATTAGGGTTTTAGGGTTCAGGCATATATATAAGCCAATTAAACTTATATGAAGAGAAAATATAGAAAAAAATTAAAGAAAAAGTTTGAATATATGAATAAATATATATATAAAATAGGATAATTATATAGATAAATAAATATAAAACAAACTAGTGTTTTAAATAATTTAATTAAATATATAAAATTAGGATTAATGAAGGAAAAAATGTGAATATATAAATATATATATATATAAAATAGGATAATTATATAGATAAATAAATATAAAAAGAGCTAGTGTTTTATAAAACAGGGATTTAGGGTTTTAGGATTAGGATTAGGGTTTTAGGGTGCTAGGGTTTAAGGAAAAAATCTGAATATATATATATATATATATATATATATATATATATATATATATATATATATATATATATATATATGTATATATATATATATGTATATATATATATATATATATATATATATATATATATATATATATATATATATATATATATATATATAATATAGGATAATTATATAGATAAATAAATATAAAAAGAACTAGTGTTTTAAATAATTTAATTAAATATATAAAAATAGGATTAATTAAGAAAAAGTATGAGTATATAGATAAAATAGGACAATTATATAGATTAGGTTTAAGGTTTTCTTAGGTGTTAAAGTATTTAGGTTTTAGTATTTCAGGTTTAAGTCTTTAGGAGTAATATTTTTAGGTTTAATAAAAAAGACCAATGATCTAAAATGACCATATTGTAGGAGATGGCTTCTTTGGATTCAGAGGAGAGAATGGCATGTCCTTGCACTCAGTGCAAGTATCAAATTTATCGTAAACGATGGATTTTTACTACACATGTTAGAGAGTATGGATCCTTTGGTAGGAATCGATTAGAAAACCTACGCTACCATTCGCATGGTCCCCTAGGTGAGTAGATGGACCCAAACGACATCGCACCGGTACCCTCTCGTGGACAAAAGAGAACAAAGAAGGACTTAGACGTACAAGCAAGTACTAATAATATTACATAGAATGAACATATGGAAGAGGTGCTCGAAGCATTTTATGAGATGGACGAAGATCATGATGGTGGAGAAGCTGTCGAGAGTTTCATGGACACAACAGAATTTCCACGATCACAAGTCGATGAAGAATATGAAAACATGCGAAGACTAGCTCGTTTACCACTTTACAATGGAGCAAAGATAGCTGTACTATGTGCATCACTCGCAATGCTCAATCTGCAATCCATTTATGGATGGTCAGGTAGTAGTGCCACTGAATTGTTCAGGTAAATGGAGAACAAATTGGCTTTCATTGTTGTATCAAAAAAACTTTATTTACTAATATCGTTTTAATTGCTTATTGTAGGCTTCTTAAAGATTATTTTTTGTTAGAGGGCAATAACATGCCTCTAACACGTGGAGATGAAAAAAAACTTTTACAGTCCATTGGAATGGATTATACTAAAATTCATGCTTGTCCGAATGATTGCATCCTCTTTCGGAATGAGTATGAGCATCTCCACGTATGTCCAAAGTGTGGAGCAAATAGATTTAGAGAAGACTTGTAGGCGAAGCAATCCCCGCAAAGGTTCTTCGCCACTTTCCTATCATTCCATGAGTTAAGAACATGTTTAGATGCAAATCTATAGCTGAGTTAATGTCATGGCATACAAAGAGCAAGTCTACAGATGGTGTAATGTGAGTGTCTGTTGACTCTAATGCTTGGAAGCACATAGATAGTAAGTGGCCAAAGTTTGCTAGTGAGTCTCAGTCCATACATCTAGGCCTAGCTATGGATGGACTGAATCCATTTGGTTTACGCATTTCTTCATGGAGCACATGGCCTGTATGTTTGGTCAATTGTAACATCCCACCATCACTGGCCACAAAGAAAGCTCATTTATTATTAGCTCTTATTGTACCAGGTAAGTATAAGGTAAAAAACATGGACGTATATCTTGCACCACTTGTGGAAGAACTGTGCATTTTATGGGATGGGATTACTATGCGTGACATGTCTCAACCTATAAGAAGACGAGATGTGCGAGTGCAAGGCATACTTATGTGGACGATGCATAATTGTCTTGGTTATGATGAATGTTCAGGTTTATCGATTTCGAGTTACCATGCTTGTCCCTTATGCGGACCATGACTCGAAACATGCTTTTCCAAAGCACTACGTAAAACTATCTATGAAGGACACCATTGATATTTTCCTGATGGACATGTTTTACGTGAAGGAAAAATTGGTCGACAAGCAAAATTCCAAATGAAAGTTAGCGATTGGAAACAACTGTGGGATTCAGAAAATCCAATCGCTGGCTTGAAATGGTTGTCCATTTTTCATGAACTCCCTTATTGGAGTGAATTGTTGATCAATCATTTGGTAGACCCGATGCATATTTTTAAGAGTCTGGGAGAGATTCCTTGGAAAACTTTGATCAAAAAGAAAGAAAGCAAAGCACAAAGGGAGGACTTAGAAAAGCGAGGTCATATGCGAGAGTTGTGGGCAATTACTAAGCCCAACGGAATAGTATCGTTACCAAGAGCCCCTTGGGTGCTTCACAGGATGGAAGAGCAACAAGTGAAGAAAACAATTTCAGAGTTTTAGACACCTACTAGATGCATGAGGTGTTGAAAGACTACTTTCACATGAAACGGCGATCTTGGAGGGCTCAAGTCTCATGATTGGCACAAGTTTTTACAGTTTGTTCTCCTTGTAGCCCCAAAAGATTGTCTTTCGAAGGATGTACGAAGAACCATTTATAAAATTAGTTCTAGATCTCTTCTAAAGAGATAAATAAAGATAGCATAGAGAGTGCAAAACTCAATGTTATCGAGGTTGTTTGTATGGTAGAGAAATACTTTCCCACAAGTATTCTCACTATTCAACTTCATTTACTGGTTCATGTGGTAGATGAAGTTGCAATAGTAGGAACTATCCATAGTCGATGGATGTTCTTCTTAGAGTGCTTTATGAAGACATTAAAAGGGTTTGTTCGATAGAGAGCACACCCAGAGGGTAGCATGGCAGGGGGATGGCTTGTACAAGAGTCTCTTGTATTCATAACTGAGTTTCTACATATGTCGGATCCCGAAATGCCTCGCTTATGGAGTGATGATGAAGATGTTTGTCTCGTAGGCGATGAACCACAAGGTAAAGGATTGCAAAGAAAAATGGAGGAGCTTTTAGAGAGAAGGCAATGAAGTTTTGCATAGTTAACTCTGAGCCTATGCAGAAGTGGTTAGAAAGGTATGAGATTGCCAAGGAAACCAATGCAAAGGAAAGGTTTGCTTCAAGTCGACTCCACAAAATTATGGACGAATGAAAGGGATACATTTATACTTCCTGAACACTGTGAGCAAGTTGTTTTTATACTAGATTCAAAAGAACCAGAGTGGCTATTTGTTTTACAAGTCACCCCACGTAGTAGACAAATTTGTGAGAACATAGATGTAGAAGAAAGTCCCTCTGTAGTGGACTCAGAGATTCATTCGATAGTCGAGGAGGAAGAGATCATTGTTCAAGAAGAAGAGGTCATTGAAGAAGAGGTCATTGTTCGAGAAGACGAAGCAATAGACGATGATCAGGAAGAAACCAGCATAGCAAGCGATTTAGAAGCCATCAATATATAGATAGATATTCTTGGTGCATCGGATCTTCAAGAGGATGCTAGATTAGAGGATTTTTGAATCTTACATACTAATTTTTGTTTTTTTTGTTTATTCTCTATATTTATTATCACATGCTAATTATTTGAGTTCCTTTGTTACAGAGCACGATGGGAGACAATACTCTAGCCACTCCACATTCCATGACAGAGGAGTAGTTTTTAGAGTTCATCTCTCAGGTACCTCTCGCGTATATGGCTGCTACGTCACAGTATAGGATCGCTCGTGGTAGCACTCCTCTCGGCTTCACTCTTGGCAGCCTCACTCCTACCGGCCTCACTCCCGCCGGTGTCACTCCCGCCGGTATCACTCCTATCAGTGTCACTCCTCGGGGTTGTGCTACTCCCGCACGAGGTATGTCTCCTAGCTTTGTGACTCCATCATGACCATCTTTTCAGCCATCTTCTACTAGGTCTAGTAGTAGACGTGCATTCGACGCCTCAGCGGGATACAGGTTCTGACCCATCTTGTAGGTCGAGGTCACACTCTGGAACAGGAGGTTTTAGGAGTGGAGCTACAGGTAGGTCTGGAGGAGGAGGCTGTTGTGCAGGCATTGCGATAGAAGTTGTGTCGCCTGCTTCTACTCCTAGGACGAGTATCTCAGATGTAGGTGCGCCATGCAGTACACCACGTGGAACACCACGTACACCTTGGCGTGCTCATGACCATGATGACTCCAAGGTGTATAGTATCCGAGATGGAGCTCCAGTGATGCATGCGACTGGCAAAGCAATGCATGCACGTATACGATAGCTTTGCTCCATATAGTTTGGACACTCCATCATGCTGAAATGGAGTGAAAAGGATAAAGATCAGAAGAATTATATCACACAAACGATTTATCAGGAGTTCCGACCAGCCGATGGATAGTCTCTTGTCAATTTAGAGTGGATTCTACACACCACATATGAGGTTATGTTCCATTGATGATCCGAGGCTCGTGATGCTTTTAGAGCAGTCTTACCAAAGCCTGTATGGTTAGATGTAGAGGAGTGGGATCTGATTTGCGAGGAGCAGCAGCAGACTCTTGACCGATATTGCCAGCAACGAGATGCCGCAACCACACATTTAGATACACTTGGACCGTCACATTTGGGCAGCGACAGATATGACATGATGCGTCATGAGTTTGTAAGTACCGTTTCATTTATTGAATTTATTTGTGTTAAGTTTCTCATGTATGTTCCTCTAATGTTTTGTAGATTTGTTGCAGGAGCTAGCAATGGGTCATCCTCCAACACGAACGGAGGAGGCTTATAGATATCGTCATAGATTGACTGCACTATTGGAGGACTTGGAGGGACGCGGTGCGGTCATCTCATGGGAGTATTTGCGATGAGGTGATTAATTTATAAATTTGGTTTTTACTTGTTGTTTGTAATTTCATGTGAATTTATCTCATTCCATTAATGTTCTATGTTGCAGGACTGTTGATATGGAACGTTCTTTGCATGTGTATGGCAGTGGCACACCAAAATTTTGTATTTGATTTTTATATGGCAATGCATTGCTTTGCCACATTTTGTAAAAGCGCCATATATGACAGTGGTTTGCCACACTCTTGTACATCATTCATTTATGAAATATATAACTTCTTTTGTACATGTTTCATGGTTCATTCTGATTATCTCTTTTGTGTCCAATAATATTCTGTTTTATGAAATCATATTTCGGTTGACATTAGAGTACACATCACATGTACTTTTTTGGCAGTGTATTGTCTTTTGTTAAGCAACATCATGGTAACGTTGCCGTAGCAAAAGACAACACACTCTGCCCAAAAATTTTTTTGTAGATATGGTTGTCAATATACGCGAGGGCACTCCCAGTAATTTCATCGGAATAAGCATCGGTACACCCAGTGAGCGATGGTATATGCAATGGTCCACCCAGCAGAGGTGTCGATATGGGCACCGATAATATCGACGTTTATACCGACGCCCATACGGACGCCCATACTGGCGCTTTAGTACCGACGTGCATACTGATAGCTACATTGATGCCGTGGCAAAAATAGGCGCGTTCATTTCCCTCGATAAAAACCTCGATATACGGTCGATCTGTTGTACTAGTCCCTCAAAATTCATTCTCGGCACCAAAATCAAGTCGGTTATCAGATTTGTGATGTTGTTGATTCATGATAAGAAAGAGTCTCGCATTCAAGGCCATATTCCAAAGTCTTCAGACGCTTTTGAGTCAGTTGGCTGTCAATACCAGAACTAGACCACCTACCCAAAATTAGCCTACTCTTCCTCCACTATCGTCAAACTAGTGTGGTGTGTGTGCAACGTACAATGATGGTGCAGTAAATGATGGGATCTGGTGGAAGCCACTCTCTTGGCCACGCTTGTGTAGTGAATAGTGATGGTGCTTTAAATGATGGAATCCGGCGGAAGTCACTCTCTTGGCCTCAAGATCTATATAAGAAGAAGTTTGCACTCGTTTGGGGGTATGTACAGACGGTCAGAGATATATGGGAGTGAAGGGTCCATTCAGCAGGATATAGAGAGATTTAGGAAGCTTATGGATACACTCACTGTAGTCTCTCTCTGATTATAGCTTTTGTCAATTTGGGTCTACTTGTGTTACTCTGGTATTTTGAGAGTGTTCTAATCAAGCTTCTCCTTGATTATTCTCTACTCACTGATGTGATTTTGCCCACTGTAGAAGAGGCTTCTCTGTTGGAGAATATACAGAGTGAGAGCTTCAGCGTTGGGGGCAGTCAGCATGACAATGAGATTGGATATACTAGGATAGTCACTTGTAAGCTGGAGTTCATAGCATTGTATACCACACTTGTATACCTTCTCTGCGTTTGTATACTTTCTCTGTGTTGAGATGTCCTAGTTCATCTTTCGAGTGATCATACCTTTTGTATTGTTAACAATTTTATCTTTTGTGAACTAGCGTAATTTTTTCCATCTTGGTCGAATTGGCCTTTTCAGCATCTTTGTAACACTCTAACTGTTTCTTGCTTTATCTTCTCAAGTAGTACCTCACACAATGATGTTATAGTGTATACTTCCCTAAGGAGAACCTCCCTTGAGTAGAAGGAATACTGGAAGTATAGACCTGGTTACCCCCTCTACAAACAGTTTCCAAGGGTCATATGTATGCTTCTCATAAGCTGGGTCATGGAGAAGTTTAGGAAGACCGTCACGGTATGTGGTGGGATTCACAGGAATGTTCATTTGACTTGGGAAAGGTTGAGAAGATATGTGAAGAGCTAGATAAAAAGCCCACAAATTCTCGTGTCAATATTATTGATGTGAATGGAGGAAATTCATAAAGATCTAGAGTTATTTGCAAGTTGGTCCCCATCGAGGGAGTGCCATTAATTGCTGAATGGAACTAGATTGATGATGTTAATCAAAACCTATCAAAGTTACTTCTCCTGATTCGAGAGGGTGACTTGATTGAAGAATCACGAAAAAAAGGCATGTTTCTACATCCTTATGTAATGATTGGTTATGTTTCTTGTAATGAGGATGAAGAAATCATTTGCAAATATGAACAAGATTTAAAGGTCATAGATGATGTGAGTTTTATGTGACTTGCTAAGGATCTATTGTAGGCATTGCTAGCACTCCATTATTCTTTGTTCCTATGGCCCTTGCGGTCCTCTTATCTCTTACTTGACTACAGCAGGTCACTACCCTTAAGTGTAGACCCCAAATTTTCAATGAGTACCACGATCATGTTATAATCAAGTGCATTTCAGTAGTACCCACGACAATACAAACTTGTGCATTGAACTGCTATGAGTTTTCTTTACCAAAGAGTTATGATATTATTTGAGTTTTCTATTGCAAGCAAGTTTTCAGTTTAGAGCACTGTCATCTTATAGTTTCTATGCCATTTTGGTCAATTAATTTCCTGTCATCTTATAGTTTCTATGCCATTTTGGTCAATTAATTTCCTGGCACTGTTACTTTTGAAATAAAATTTCAGTTAGGATAGTCTTGCGAGGGTAAGTTACTTAGCAGTTTAAGTGTGTCTCCTGTCAAGTTATGTGATCAATCTTCAGTTCTTCAATTTTATGGTTGAATGCATGACTGAACAAGAGCATGAATTTTCTTGAAGTTTACTAGTTAGTCAGCGAAGACTATCATCAGCTATGGTTGATTTTTGAAACACCATAAAAAGGGCGTCCTCGATGCGTGATGTGAAAATAGCTTTGATGCTATTTTAAAATGTTTACAGTACCTTGTGCTTGAGCTGAACCTTGTGAACCATGTATAATGCTCTACTTGCAGAGTCGATAATAAAGAAATACTTATGCTATTTCTTTGCATTTTGGCAATTAACCGCTCACGTGCACAGATCTATGGTACAAGATGATTGCAGGCTGAGATATGTCAAGAACTAATGTCAAGAACTACTGTGTCAATAAATACGAAATGATTCCACAAGAACATTTAGATCATCAATAATTCTTAGGAATGAATGAGAATGGGACATTTTCTTTTTGCGCACTAAAAAGAAAGTTCACGAGTCAAGACTGTTGTAAATGTGAATGAATGAATATGGTTCAAATTACTACTCGGGTTGTCAAACGTTAAATATGGAACAATAGCATGACATCATAAATCAAATTGAAGTTGACACATGCTACCCTAAGTCTTCTCAGGATTACAAGCTGAAGTGGTTGATGTACGTGCAAGTTAAAAGGAATATAGCTCATGAACAAACGTGCTGTATAACTAGGCTCAAAGAAAGTAAATCTTAACCTTTTTATTATTCCCGAAGTGATGTATAGGGTCGCAAAAGAGAAGCTCTGCAAATGATTTTCTTCTTCCTTTACATGAACCATCACGACGACACACACATCTACACATATACACACACACATGTACACATGTACACACACGCACGCACACACATGCACACATGTCCACATATACGCAAACACACACAAATACTCTCACATACACATGCCATTCTAAGGCCTGAGTAGGATTCACAAAATGCTCAACACACTACAACATATCAGGCATATACCGAGGCTTCTACCGAGGAAAATGAACGGGCGCGATTTTGCCCCGACGTCGGTGTAAGGGTCGGTGTAGGCATCGGAACCAAAGCGTCAGTATATGCATCGGTATAAACGCCGGTATATGCGTCGGTATAAGCGACGATATAAGCGACGGTATAAGCCATGGTATGCCCCTGGGCAAAATAGTCGGTATAAGCATTGGTATGTGCCTTGGGATACCGACGTTTATACCGTCGCCTATACCCACAACCATATCTGCAAAATGTTTTTGGGCAGAGTGTGTTGTCTCTTGCTACAACAACATTCCCATGCTGTTGTGTAGCAAAAGACAATCCACTCTGCCCAAGAAAAACCCAACTACATGTGACATGTATGACAGGCAACAAAAAAATGATTTGATAAAGTAAAACATACTATCAAATACAAAAGACATGAGCAAAATGAATCATGAATCGTATACAAAGAAATGGGACACATAGACATGATATTTATAAAAAACAACTAGAACACATGTATATGTGTGTCTGCCTATGTATATACATGTGTATGTATACATGTATTAAGTGTGTATATTTCTATATGTGTAAATATTTATCTGCATGTGTAAAAACCATAAAACTCTAATCCTAAAGACCTAGACCTAAAACAGGTGTATGTGTGTATGCTTGTGTATATATATGTGTAGATGGATATATATATATGTGTATGTGTGTGTATGCATATGTGTATCTATGTAAAAATCCTAAAACCCTAATTTTGAAGACCTAGACCTAAAACATGTATATGTGTGTATGTGTGTATGCATGTGTATATATATGTGTATGTGTATATGTATTATGTGTTTATATGTGTATATGTGTGCATGCATCTGTGTATGTATGTAAAATCCATACACCCTAACCCTAAAACATGCATATGTGTGTATGTATATGTCACATATGTGTATGTGTGTATGCATGTATATATATATATATATATATATATATATATATATATATATATATATATATATATATATATATATATATATATATATATATATATATATATATATATATATATATGTGTGTGTGTGTGTGTGTGTGTGTGTGTCTATGAATGTATGTGTGTGTGTATGTGTGTATGCATGTGTATATATATGTGTATGTGCATATGTATTTTGTGTCCATATGTGTATATGTGTGTATGCATGTGTGTATATATGTAAAAGCCAAAAACCCTAACCCTAAAACATGCATATGTGTGTATGTATATGTCATGTGTGTGTATGTATGCATGTGTGTGCGTGTGACTCTCTCTCTCTCTATGTGTATGTGTTTATGTATGTATGTAAAGGCCTATTCAGGAAAAATGGGAATTACACAGGATTTTGAGACAGTTCTTTGTGTCCTTATGTTTTAGTTTTTGACTCATTCACACACCACAACATGTTATTATCTCTTGATTGGAGTATATTAAACTGACACTTTAACATTAAGGATAATTTTATTATAAATGGGGTATCAAGGTTGGGCTCAAAACATAAGAAATTAACATAATAAGTAATATAAATGGGACTTGAATAATTCCCAAATTTCCTGAATAGGCCTTTGTATGTATGTATGTATGTATGTGTGTCTGTATGTATGTATGCATGTGTGTGTATGTATGTATGTATGTATGTATGTGTATGTGTATGTGTATGCGTATGTGTGTGTATGTGTATGTGTATGTGTATGTGTATGTGTATGTGTATGTGTATGTGTATGTGTATGTGTATGTGTATGTGTATGTGTATGTGGATGTGGATGTGTATGTGGATGTGTATGTGTATGTGTATGTGTATGTGTATGTGTATGTGTATGTGTATGTGTATGTGTATGTGTATGTGTATGTGTATGTGTATGTGTATGTGTATGTGTATGTGTATGTGTATGTGTGTATGCATGTGTATATGTGTGCATGTGTGTATGTATTATGTGTGTATATGTGTAAAAGTAAAAAAGCCTAATCCTAAAACCCTAACCCTAAAACATGTATATGTGTGTTTGTGTGGATGTATATGTGATGTGTGTGTATGTGTATGTGCATGTATGCATGTGTGTGTACACGTGTGTGCATGTATATGTGTGTGTGTATGTATGCATATGCATATGTGTATGTAATATGTATGCATCTGTGTGTATGTATCTCTATGTCTCTCTCTTTGCATATGCATATGTGTATGTAATATGTATGCATCTGTGTGTATGTATCTCTATGTCTCTCTTTTTCTCTCTATCTATATCTCTCTCTTTATCTCTCTCTCTCTTTCATCTCTCTCTCCCTCTTTCTCTCTCTCTCTTATTCTCTCTCTCTCTCTCTCTCTCTATCTCTATTTATAATAAAGAACAAAACAATCACTTACATCGATGTAATTTTTTTGAATGCTCTCGTCAAAGCCCAATTGACATCGTCTCTTGTCAAATTCCAAAGAATCAATGCCAAAAATCTCCTGAAAAACAAAAGAAAAGAGAAATTCGAAAACCCTAATCCTAAAACCCTAACCCTAAAACATGTATATGTGTGTATGTGTGTATGTATATGTGATGTGTGTGTATGTGTATGTGCATGTATGGATGTGTGTGTATAGATATGTGAGTGTGTATACATATGTGAGTGTGTATTAGTATGTGTGTGTGTAAGTAATATGCATGTGTGTATGTATGTATTTGTGTGTGTACATGCATATGTGTGTGTATGTATGTATGCATATGCATGTGTGTATGCACATATATGTGTGTATACATATGTGAGTGTGTATGTAATATGCATGTGTATGTATGTATGTGTGTGTATGTATGTATGCATATGCATGTGTATGCACCTGTGTATGTATACATATGTGAGTGTGTATTTATATGTGTGTGCGTGTGTATGTAATATGCATGTGTGTATGTATGTCTGTGTGTGTGTACATGCAAATATGTGTGTATGTATCTCTCTCTTTCTTTCATCTCTCTCTCTCTATCTCACTCTATATCGATCAAAAACAAAACAATCACTTACATCAATGTAAATGTTTGGAGCGTTGTCGTCAAAGTCCACTTAATGTTTTCCTTCGTCAAATTCCAAAGAACTGATGCCAAAAATCTCCTACAAAACAAAAGAAAAGAGAAACATAAACCTTAAGCCTGAAAACCTAACCCTAAAACATGTATATGTGTGTATGTGTGTATGTATATGTGATGTGTGTGTATGTGTATGTGCATGTATGCATGTGTGTATACATATGTGAGTGTGTATACATATATGAGTGTGTATATATATGTGTGTGTGCATGTATGTATGTGTGTATGTACATGCATATGTGTGTGTATGTATGTATGCATATGCATGTGTGTATGCACATATGTGTGTGTATACATATGTGAGTGTGTATGTAATATGCATGTGTGTATGTATGTATGTGTGTGTGTGTACATGCAAATATGCGTGTATGTATGAATGCATATGCATGTGTGTATGTATACATGTGTTTGTGTACATGTGTGTATGTAATATGCATGTTTGTATGTAATATGCATGTATGTATGTATATGTGTGTACGCATGTGAGTATGTAATATGTATGTGTATGTATATGCATGTGTGTATGTAATATGTATGTGAGTGTGTATGTAATATGCATGTGTGTATGTAATATGTATGTGAGTATGTGTATGCATATGTGTGTGTATGTATGTATGCATCTCTCTCTCTATCTCATTCTCTTTCTATTTCATCTCTCTCTCTCTCTTTCACTCTCTATCTATCTTTCTCTTTAATCTCTCTCTCTTTCTTTCTCTCTCTCTCTTTATGTTTCTCTAGATCTCTCTCTTTCTTTCATCTCTCTCTCTATCTCACTCTATATCAATCGAAAACAAAACAATCACTTACATCCATGTAATTGTTTGGAGCGTTGTCATCAAGGTCCACTTAATGTTGCCCTTTGTCGAATTCCAAAGATTTGATGCCAAAAAGCTCCAGCAAAATGAAAGAGAAGAGAAATTAGAAAAGGGAAAACACAAAGAAAGAGAGAGGGTGCTACAGTATGTGCATTTCTTACCAAAATTTCAGATCTAGAGAAACAGAGATGTAGAGAAAGAGAGAGAGAGAGAGAGAGAGAGATAGAGAGAGAGAGAGAAAGAGAGAGAAAGAGAGAGACATGTGTACACAATAGGTTTGGAATGTAGTTCGCCCGTGCAAACTCGACAATAGCAATATTTGGTTCAAAATGCAAGCAGATGTCCCTGTATAGTCATCGCAATGTAAGCTAGAACTGAAGAGTGAGAAGTGGTGAAGAAATTGAATTTAGCATCTGTGTGGGTGGCTAGCTTCTCGATTGATGCATCTGCCAATAGGGAAACCATGCAAGAGGAGCATTGATGTATCAAAGAAGAAGTAGAGCTCTATGTACTGAATAACAAAAGTTAGATTTAATACACTCAAAATCAATCGTGAGGAAATTTTAGGAAATATCTACATTCAATTAGATTCCTTTGTCGAACATGTATTGTTTTTCTTTGGGAATCTATATGCTTTCTCTTCTTATCAGAACAATATGAGATGAATATTAAAGGACATTTTCTATCTATTGCGAGAATGGTAGATGCAAGAAATGACAAGCAAGAGATGGTTGAACCACACCCTAAGAGGGAGGATTAGGAAGTAATCCTCAACCACGGCATTTAGGGCAAGTGGTTAGCCCATCATACTCCTAGCTGGTAGGTCATGTGTTCAAATTCCATATTTGGTATCAGAGCCTAGGAAGTAGGCTTTTGGAAGGAAGGCACGCGTCGCTTTCAATGGTGAGCCCAACATAGATTAGAGTGTATCTCCCAATCCATATGTCGGATTTAGACGTGTAAGATACCGTTGGAACACTCTCGGAACAAGCTTCCCAATGTAACCACTAGATGGGCATCCTAGTTACATAGCATGGGTGAGAAATAGGTTCAAGATACTGAGGCTAAGAACAAGGGGCTCAAGAGACCAAGGTTGCGAACAAGGCAAGTCCGTAGGCAACTGGCCAAAAAGCAAAAAGGCAAGGTTCTAGAGACCAAGGTTAAGAGCAAGGGTTCAAAAGACGTAGGTTGAGAACTAGATCGTTCAAGAGATTGTGCAAGGTTGAGGATATGAATTCAAGGGGAGATAAGGATTGATCATTGAGGATAATGATCTCTAGAAGGGGAAGAGAAAGTTAGATGCAAGAAATGACAAGCAAGAGATGGTTGAACCACACCCTAAGAGGGAGGATTATGAAGTAATCCTCAACCACGGCTTTTGGGGCAAGTGGTTAGCTCATCATACTCCTAACTGGTAGGTCATGAGTTCAAATCCCATAGAGAAGCTAAATGATGTTTTGTTCATTACAGTGTGATGCTCGGAATTTATACATTTGAAAACTACAGATACAATTCGATTTCATTTTCATGGGTTAGACTTCTTCTTAAGTTGAATCATGTCTAATTAAGGGTGGATCAATGTATATGCATTAGAAAGTTGAGTCGACAAAGAAAACTATTTGAGATAATGAATTTTCCTTTTAATTCGTTTTAAGCGAGGAGAAAAGTCAAATTGATAGAAACTTTAGAATATCTCGAGGTTTGAAATAGTTTTAGCTTAATGCGTATAAACAATGAAACTGAAAATATCCTCAGGACCACAACGCAATCGATACACACAAGCAAGCTTTAAGCTTTGAGAATTTTATCTTACATTTACTCTCTGTATCAAGCTTCCACATCACGGATAGAGACTAGAATTATCTCGAGCTTGTTGTAATACGTATCTCATTTCTGTCTCGGTGTCTAAGTTCTCTTTAGTGCACGAGTAGATTATCTATCGTGTACGCCAGTTCACTTTAGATGAATCTAGTTAGGTCATGCCGCCGTGCTTCTGCAAGAGTCTAGAAGATATTTTGCAAAATACACTCCCATGGTAATCATGGGATCTTAAAAAGATCTCAGCTTGCTATTTCATATCCTTACGAAAGGTCTCATTCTCTTCTCTCACTTCACAAAATAAGTGTTATTTCACATAAGCATGATGGAATGAATAAAATCAATGTGCTACAAATGGAAACGAGGAAGGGATACAAAAGGTATTATGCTATAAAAGAAAGATCTATGTTGGCAGTACTTGCGACTATATTTAGAAGGAATTTTCCAAGTTTTTGTTTCGTGTCTTCGTAAAACTATCGTTGAATACTAATAAGGGATTGTAATATATTGCGAACATTTGTTGGAAATCTACTTCATGTTAGCCTAAAACTAAGTAAAAAAGGTTTCTTTTTGGGACAATTACTACATTTTGGGGTCTTTAAATGTTTTAAAATTTGATATTTTTTTCTTAGTTCTAACAATTTGGATTTCCTTTGAAAACATGAGGGCATTCAGAAACTAGTCCTCAAGATAGGCCGTTTAGAAACTAGTTCTCAACGTTGAAATTTGGTTCTCCACAATGTACTCACAAAGGACGATCCGCAACGACATCGAAGTACGACCATCCAAAGCATTGCATAATTGAATTCTCGTAGTTGTGAAAACCAACAAACTAAGTTTCCTATATATTACTGTTGTTCAAGCAAAGAAACATACTTTCAGCAGTCTACATGGAAGATATACCTGAGAATACATAAATGATACCCAATTATCTTGGAAGCGAAATTGATCTTAGTCAACCTAGTTAAATTTTGTGTACATAGAAGATTAGGTGACTCTGATCGAAAGAACCCACAAGAAACGTAGAATGGGAGATCCTAGTTTGGATGTTTTGGAACCAATTCATGAACGTTTGATATCTTAAGACGCCAATTCATCTTCTTGTTGAAAGAGAAATGGACTTTAGAGGTTTTTCAATGCGGAGAACAAATGAACACAACTGTAAGCCACTCAACATAATAAGTGATTTTGTCTTTCCTGTAGGTAAACAACTATTTGAGGTAGAGGTCTATTCTATAGCTCAATATTTGATCCATGAATTCTAGTAAAATCATTGAAAGCCTTACATTGGAAAACTAATAGACATCTCTTGTTTGGAGACTTTCAAATTAAAACTATTTTTAGTGGATTTCAAGCTCAAGTTCTAGGGAATATGGCTCTTTCTTTTCCAATGAGTAGAAACTCATACATTTGTAGGAAGTCTCTCATCTTTATAAGTAAATGTTTTTTATTTTAAACTTTTATGCAATGGAAGAAGGCATACTATCATGCATACACATGCATATGCATACATACATACACACATGCACGCACACACATACACACACAGACATAAACACACATATGCTTACACACACATATGCATACACACACATATGCATACACACACATACAAAGACATACACATATACACACACTTATACACACACACCAACACTCACGTACACATGCATACACACACATAACTTACGCATACACATATATAAAAACACACACATACATATATACATAAACATACACACACACATACATACACATGCATACACACACATACACACTTACCCATACACATATAGAAACACACACATACACACACATACACATATACACACACACACATACACTCACATACAATCATATACATACACACATATATACATATGCACACATACACAAACATACACACATACATACACACATGCATACACAGATACACTCATATACACACATATACATACACACACATTTACATACATGAACATACACACACACACAAGCACACATGTACATAAAAATACACATACACCTACACACATACACATGCATACATGTACACACACATAGAAACATACATAACACATACATACATGCATATACATAGACATACATATACACAAACATACATATACACATACATGCACATATAAATACACATACATACACACATATACACACACATACATGCAAATGCACACATACACATACACACACATACAAATACACACACATACAAATACACACACATATACATACACATACACATAGATTTATAGATAGACACACATACACATACACACACATACACGTATATACACACATACACATACATGCATACAGACATACACACACATACACACACATTCACATACACATACACACACATACAGATACATAAGAGAATAAGAGAATAAAAGTGCCTCTGAGAATTTTTTTAATCATGTTTTAAGTATCTTGGTTAAAGTTCTAGATCTAGTTCACTATAAGAAATGACTTGATTTATTCTCTCTCTATAATTTTTGAACTTGTAGGGCTCTAAAGTGATTCTTGGAGGAGGATTTGGGACTTAGTTCGTCTCTAGCAATATTTTTCATATCAAAGAAGTGAAGATTTTTGTGTCTCACAAGCTTAAGACAATTCCTCACTAGTTTTGAGTTACAGAGATCTAATAGTGCCATTCTTAGGTACATAAGAAAAAAGTGGGCCATTCTTACAAAGCCATTGCACAAGGTCTAAGCCATGATGCTTTTCTCTTCATACTAGTGAGGCTCTTTGGACTCCGACCGACGCTAAGTATCATGTGCCAATCTAAGCACTGTTGGCAGTGGAGATCTCTAGAAATGAGTGTATAGTCATCACAATGTAAGCTAGATCAGAATAGTGAGAAGTGGTGAAGAGATTGAATTTAGCATCTGTGTGGGTGGCGAGCTTCTTGATCGATGCATCTACTAGTAGTGAAACCACGTAGGAGGAGCGTTGATGTATCCACGAAGAAGTAGAGCTCCATGTATTGAATAGCAAAAGTGAGATTTAATACACTCAAAATCAATCCTTAGGAAATTTCAAGAAATATCTACATTCAATCAGATTCCTTTCTCAAATATGTATTGTTTTCTCTCCGAAGCTATATGCTTTTTTTCCTTATCAGAACAGTATGAGATGAATACTTACAGACGTTTTCTATTTATTGAGAGAATGTTAGATGCTAGAAATGACAAACAAGAGATGGTTGAACCATAACCTAAGAGGGAGGATTAGGAAGTAATCCTCAACCATGGTGTTTGGGGCAAGTGGTTAGCCCATCATACTCCTAGATGGTAGGTCATGAGTTCAAATCCCACATTTGGTATTAGAGCCTAGGAAGTAGGCTTGGGGAAGGACGGCATGACATGTCGCTTTCAAAGGTGAGCCCAACATAGATTAAATTGTATCTCCCAATCCGTAGGTCGGATTTAGACGTGTAAGATACCATTTGAAAGCTCAATTGGATAGTGAGAAGAGTAGAAAGAATGTGCAGTGAAGAAACGCAATGAAGAATAGTGAAGAAACGCATATGAAACATAATCTTGCAGTGAAGAATCTTGCGTTATCACAATCCAACATTAGTGATGCTGATAGTGATGCTAGCTAACTCCCTATGATCCAAAAGCATCATTTATGTGATGCTATCTACGAGATAACTAAAAATTGTAATTTTTTCTGAGATATTTGTACTCGGACTCATTTGAACGTGCGGGAAGAAAAGGAGAGGGGAAGAGAGATAGAGAGATAGAGGTGAAGGGCTTTGGTGTACAGAACAAGAGGAGGAAGGAGGATATGGAGGGAGAGAGAGAAGAGGAAAATGCACATAGATGCTTGGGAGCCTCGAAACCCACATAATGATCTCTCTTGAGGCAATACTCTATATATGATGTATATATATGAATATGGGGGTAAGGTCACATGACCCTTACATCCCCAACAATCTCCCACTTAAGGGTCATATACAAAGAATGATGTAGGACTATACAATAATGTATAGGAAGAGTCTGGAGAACTACCTCGAACAAGGTGTAT
Source organism: Ceratopteris richardii (assembly GCA_020310875.1). Lineage (NCBI taxonomy): Eukaryota > Viridiplantae > Streptophyta > Polypodiopsida > Polypodiales > Pteridaceae > Ceratopteris > Ceratopteris richardii. Next base: position 159,309,401 of record CM035418.1, on the reverse strand, counting down.
CCATGCACCTCAAAATGCTCTAGACTCATATCGATAAGATTCGAGCCCACATCTGACCGATGCAAGAACTGATGAAGTTCTTGCAAAGCTCCCACTCGCTCTACGCCTATGTCAAACATCAAACGACTGACAACTCCAAGTGCAAATGCTCCAATAGCAACTGCAATGTCTGGTCTCGAGCATAACAACTCGTACATCAGACTCCCGAATGCTGACAAAACATATGCTATCATGGCTAACCTAAGGATGCCCGCCATGCCTCTATCCCAGGCATCCAAAGCACTATCATCAAGATCACTATGTCCTGACATATCCGTGTCAACATTTAGCATAAACAAATCCAAGAATGACTTCATGATTGCTAACTCATCAACGTCTAAGTCAATCATCCTATCAACCAAGAATATATCTAGTCGTGCATCCTGAGAGCTAGTATGCTTTGGCATACACTGTGTATCATAAGAGCTATACTACTCTACCACACCATGTATCATCATGCTCCATATGAGCTAGCTGCACAACATCAATACCAAGGTCAAACTAATGATCACACTCTAAATGAGTATCATCACAATGCTCTGCATGAGCATCCACATCATGCTCTAAAGCATACAACTGATCATCCAAAGTGTGCTCCATACGAGCATCCATATGATCACTAAAATCATGCTCTATATAAGCATCATGAACATCCAAAACATGCTCTACATGTGCATCCATCTTAGCATCAGAATCTTGCCATACATGTGCATCATGAATATCAATAGACCTATCTGTAGGTAGATAAAATGAGACATGAAGAGTCTCACATCGCACATAAGGCTGAACTCCCATTGAGACGAGACTGTCTCTCACATGAAGTACCTACATTGGATACATATGCCCAATCCTAGCACCTCTAACGTTCCAACTGCAACTCAAAATGATGCTCACCAAGGAATGCATAACATGTGCTCTCCTGTAACTAGGTAACTGAAATCAAGCTCATAGGGAATGTTGTCAGGATCTTGCTCATGCACAAACAAAGGTTACAAACACAGATGACTACCCTGCACATGTTGCTTGGATTCGTTGCAATGGAGGACTTAGAGCTAGTCCAAATGGATGTGAAAATTGTCTTCTTGCATGGAGATCTTACAGATGAAATCTATATGGAACAACCAGAGGGTTATGTAGTTCCTGGCAAGGAAAGTCTAGTTTGCAAGCTTACGAAGAGCTTGTATGGACTTAAACAGTCTCCTAGACAATGGTACCAAAAGTTTGATTCTTTTATGAAATCTCAAGTCTATTCTCAAAGCAATGAGGATCATTGTCTCTAGACAGAGAGATGCTCAGATGGCAACTTGATATGCTTGATACTTTATGTCGATGATATGTTGATTTTTGGGAAGTCCTCTTATGATTTGTCAATCCTCAAAAAGAAGTTGAGTTAGACATTTGATAGGAAGGATTTGGGGGATGCCAAACATATTCTTGGCATGCGCATTACTTGTGATAGGAGTAAAAGATGCATATACTTGTCTCAAAGTGAGTACATATCCAAAGTACTTTAAGGATTCAATATGTAGGGTGGAAAGGCATTGAGTACACCTTTACCCACATATGTGAAATTGAGCAAGGATGATTGCCCCAAATCAGATGAGGAAAAGGAATTCATGACCAAAGTTCCCTATCAGTTTGTTGTTGGTAGTCTCATGTATGTTATGGTAGCTACGAGACCAAACATTGCATTTGCAATGGGAGTTGTGAGTAGATCTATGTCTAATCCTGGCAAGAAACATTGGGAAGTGGTCAAGATGATTTTGAGATATCTGAGTGGCACTAAGGACAAGTGTCTATGCTTAGGTAGAGGGAAAGCATCCATTATTGGTTACACAGATTCTGATTATGCTGGTTGTGTAGACAATCATAAGTCTACATCAGGGTACATTTTGGAGGTGCTATCTCTTGGACATCTCGTATTCAAGAATGTATAGATGTTTCCACCACAAAAGCAGAGTATGTTGCAACAAGTGAGGCATGTAAGGAAGCATTTTTGGCTTTCTTGTCTTGCTTGTGATATGGGTTTACCTCAGCATGTACCTCGCTTGCTGAGTGATAGTCAGAATGCCATTGCTTTGGCTAAGAATCTGGCCTACCATGCAAAGACCAAGCACATGGAGGTGAGGTATCACTTCATTAGAGATTGCTTAGCCATTGAGCAAATTATTCTTGAGAAGTTTCACACTCGAGATAATGCTGCAGATGCTTTGACTAAAGGCCTACCACAGGATAGCTTTGGACACTGTTGTCATTGGATGGGGGTTACTTGATTCTTGATCTTCCACAGTCACTTGTATATTGTGTAACATGCCCATCATGTGGTAGGTATAGTTTGTATACTTACACTAAGGTATTCTTTATCATTCTTTATTTTCTCTCCCATAGTTACTTTGGCCATGTTGACCTTTAGTGGGAGATTGTTAGGGTTAGTGTCCATGTGAAAGGCCAAATGGCCACCAGACACTTCTTTGTATATGTTCTTTAATAAAACATATAGTGGCTTGGTTAGTCACAGACTGTAAGTTTGACTACATTTGTAAGACCTAAGAAGTTTGTCTTCGTGCTCCCTATGTATAGTGTTTTCTGTGTATTTTGCAGCATCTGTGCGAAGTATTGTATGTGGCCTCACGAGCTCTATTTTCTACTGTGAGCGTATCATCATGGAGCTATCAAGAAGGAGAGTGCATTAGGGTGCATCAGCATCGAAATAATTCATTTGATTGCAAGAAAGAGGATAAAGTTGTTCAAGAAGAGAAATAATGCACATTATGAGACTGAGCAGGAACTATTAGAGGATGAGGATACTGAGGTTGATGATGATGAAGAACAATCATTCAAAAATTGAAGAAAAGCTCAATCAAACAATGATGAAGATGAAGCAAAATGATCAAGTGAAACGTTTCCAATTTCAATTTCTATTTTCTTTTTGGAAGAGCATATGCATTGCATTGTTGATCTAAAAAAGTTTAGGAAAATCAATTAGGGACTAGGATAGCAAACATTTATTATGGTTTTCCATGAAGCATGAAGGAATGATATGAGTAAAATGAGTTAGCGGACTAGAGCCTTTTGGGAGTGAAAGCTTGGGAATGTGATGGAATACTTAAAACTAAGTGCATGTCTATGCTAATAGATTTGAATGTTTATTGAGTGGGATTCTTTGGGTCCTACTATTTGTTTCTTACAAGATCTTACCTCTAGATAGATCATGATTTATGGAAAACCTTCATACTCAAGCGAGTTGTATATGTGTGTGCATGTTGTAAGTGCGGTGTGCAGGTGGAACAACCTTGGCCTGGTGATCAAGGCCATGAGCTAACGCTAGTTTCATCGTAGGCGTGACCTATCTATTGTCATGCACCTATATAGGTCGGTAGGCAGGTGGAGTCACTCCAGCTAGGTGGTCAGAGCCACGAACTGACTTCAATTTCATGTAGGGCTGACATTGTATGTCATGTGCTATGTCGGGTCTACACACAAGTGGGGTAAACTTGGCCAGGCAGACAAGTCCATAAGTCACACCCAATTTTGGCATAGGCGGACTTGTGAAATAAAAATAAATAGGAAAAAGTGTTGAGCTGATATGAAGTATCAAAATAGAATAGAAGAAAAAGAAAAAAGAAAAAGAAAAATAAAGAAGTGAAAGAAAAGAAAATATTTGATTGAGAGTTGGAGAGTAGGAGATAAATAGAGGAACCATGGCATATTTCTACAAACTAAGTCAGTAGAGTTTAGTATATGCTAGTACTTAGGTTAAGTTGTTGGATCTGAACAAGTTGAACAAATATAAGATCTACAAAGCCTACGGTATCTAAATATGGTTACTTGTCCGATTGCAAAAGCAAAAAACATAGTAAGATGTTTGTGAAGCTTGCATCTACTTTATTTTCTAAAATTTGTACTAATCTTTATAAATTTGCATGGAATGTATGAGATCACGTTTCAAATTTTGAAAAGAAAAACAATAAAATTAAAAAGAATTTTCAAAGGAATCATAATACGCTTTAGTTGGATTTTGTAGGTTGGCCCATCATGACGATGTGTAGGTTTAGTGGGTGCAAATGTCAGGATGAAATCCCTCAAGGAAGTGTAACTCAAGAATTTTTTTTCAAGTTTATATCATTGATTTTCTCGGTGTGATATGATGTTTTGACTAGGAAAGAGTTATATCTATGCATTTTTTGGTTGATTTGATCGATTATGAGATGAGAAACCAGGGTGTGTTTGTACATTAGACTTGTATATTTGTAAATAGCTCACTAACTTAACTCTAGACCCTTGAAACCCTAAATTTTGGACTTTTGGTCATGAATGTAAATAAAACCTTTAATTGACGTGCTTGACCTTGATCATAGGCAAACCCAAACTTTTCTTGATTTAAAACCCTAGGTGTGAGCCTAAGAATTGACATTTACCACAAGTCCAAACCCTTAAATTAATTTAATTTGTACATAAGGTGTGAAACCAAACCTTAATCCAAGAAAAATAAAAAGGGAAAAAGAACAAAAAACAAAAATAATAAAAGAAAAATAGGAAAATAAAAAAAACCCAAAATAGAATCAAAAGAGGAGATTTTCCAAAAATAGTAGAAGAACATGGGAGAAGATTCTGGAAATAGAAAGTTTGAATAAGGAGGTTAGAAGATTCTAGAGAGAAGTCCTAGGGGGGACCTATAAATAGATGTCCAATTCCTATTTGTCTTTCCCCATGGATTTCTCTCTTCACGTATGCTTCTTGCCTCTTCTTGTTCATTCATTTCATTCATGCTTTACTTTCATGCTTTATGAGTACTATTTTGATTCCCTCTCCATGATCATCACCCCCCTCTCGAAGCTCTCCATCTCTTGCTACCAAGCCAATGGAGAGAGAAACGGAGAGAGGAAGAGAGGGGTATAGAGAGAGAGAGACTCTCTCATCCTCTACGTTTTGCTTATACTAAAGCAAAGAAATTTGTACTACTATATGGATGTTGTTCATCTTGTTCGCATGATTATTGAATTCGTAATTACACAGGTGAAAATTCAAGTAGACGCAACAGAATATGAAGTAATCAAGTATGGATGATATGTTTGATCTTCACGAACAATGCGTATTTCTCTTGATTCTATCTCGTTGAGAGAGAGAGAGAGATAGAGAGAGAGAGAGATGGAACATATGAGGAAGGACTGATGCACAGCTGGGTAGTAGATAAGAGATGTGCATTGATCTGAGAGAGAGAGAGAGATAGAGAGAGAGAGAGATAGAGAGAGAGAGATAGAGAGAGAGAGAGAGGATCTTCCCGTTGACTACCTCCCTATGGTTGCATGATGCATGCAAGCACAATTGGGGTCGAAGCAAAAAAATACCAGAGAGAGAGAGATGGCGAGAGAGAGAGTGAATGGTGGCAGTGAAGGGCTTTAGTGTTCAGAGAGAGAGAGAGAGAGAGAGAGAGAGAGAAAGCAAAAGAGAGAGAGAAAGCAAAAGAGAGAGAGATAGAGATAGAGATAGAGAGAGAGAGAGAGAGCTAAATCTATTTAGTAGGTCACTTACAAATATCCAGATTTATGCCCCACCCAAGAAGGAGAATGATAGAGCCTAGTATCTCTATAATGAACAAGATGGCCATTCGGAACATATAACTACTATATAATTATTCTTTGAGTATTGTTGATGGAGAAAACGAAATCGTAAGTGAAGAAATATTATATATCTAAGGCATGCTAAATGCTATATATCTACTATATATCTAAGGCATGTTGGATGCTATATATCTAAGGCATGTTGGTGTGATTTTTGGAGCGATTTTGGATAACTTTCACGCATAGTTCTCTTTACACAAATCTAAGAACATTAAGAAGAGTGTTCTTTGTACTTCTACGGCAAAAAATATTCAAATTTGGGGCTATATTTTCAGCCACACTAGTAAATCCACAGGTTTCTTGAAATGTTTTCAGTTGTGGTGGAAGCAGCCAACTACAAGTTTATGTGGGTTTTTTAAGCCTAAGGAATAGAGTTGACAAACACTTTTCTTTTAGGTAATTGATTATATGCAATGGAGTGAATGAATCACTATGCAGGTTTCCATGTCACTACTTTCCTATTTATGAGACTTTGGCAGTAGTCATATGCTCATTATGTAGAGGAGACTCTAGCAAATGTTTTTCAAATTTTTTGTTTTTTCAACTATGTAGTGGTCAATTTACTTCTTGATACACTTATTGATGTGAGCACATTCATGTCACGAGGAAGGAGATAAGGAAGAGAGCTCACACACACACTCTCACTCTCAAGGAGAAGCACACACATAGATTGAGGCAAGGAAGAATGATCTTCTTCTTCTTCTTCTATTACATAAAAGGAATGTACAAGAATGACCTAAAAACAAGAATACAACCAGTGCAATATATAAAGAGCAGTACATAAGGAAAAACCTTATGTCCGCGAATGAGTGAGCTGGCAAGAACCAAATGTGCCATCACTCTCGATAGATAAATCTAATAAAGCTCAATGAAGTATCCCTGACATATACCGGTGTGACCACTATACATGTCAGAGAAACGAAAAACTGCTACGTGTCATCCTGGATCATCACATGTTCAGCTTGATATCTCAACAATTCACACTCACATAATCCTTTTACTTGGTCATTATTATTCATTAATCCATTTTTTTGGGGAGATTGTTGATTTTTCCTGGAATCCAAGACTTGATCTTCCTTTCATGAGCCTTAGTTGTGGTTGGACTATTGTAGCTCCATTTTCATTCTAGTCAATTCTCTATCATCATGGCATCAAAAAGCTCATACACATCTAGTGGATCTAGGCCTAGTGCCATTGTTCCCAAGAGGAACAATAACTTCGATGGCAAAGTCCATTTTGAGATCCAGAAATTTGATGGCACAAACTTTGCTCTATGGAAGACTTAGATTAACGATGTGCTGATTTATAGGAGACAATAGAAGCTAGTAAATGGGATATCAACGAAGCCTAATCATATGGATGATGATGATGACTTGGATGTGTTATATGAAATGGCCAAGTCTACCATTTCATTGCACCTATCAGATAATGTTTACTTTACAATATTTGACTGTGAAAGTGCAAAAGAGCTTTAGAAGAAGTTATGCAATACATATGAAAAAGAAATGACATCTAATAGAGTGTATCTAATGAGAACGTTATATGATCTTTGCATCACGGACATAGATAGTGTTGTTGCTCATCTAAATGAGTTTGATGCTATATTGTCCCAATTACAAGCTGAGAAAATGGAGATGGATAATGAAATGAAAGAAGTCTTGTTGTTATGCCCCTTGCCATCATCATGGAATATGATTTGCATAACTATTAGCAATAGTACACTTGGTGGTAGACTGGTCTATGTTGACATATGTGGAGCACTCTTGAGTGAGGATATTTGTAGAAAATCAAGGGTTGGCACTCATCGTGGAAATGCATATAATGTTCATGATTCTTACCAAGGAAAGAATCAATAATGTTGTAGGAGAAATAACAAGGAAAAGAATGTTCATCAAAATAAGAGTAGAAGTAAATCAAGGAAGAGGGATATAGAATTCCACTATTGTCACAAGAAAGGACACATGAATAAAGACTGCTATGCATTAAAGAATGCTAAAGGTAAAGCGAAGAATGTTGATGCACATGCTAAAGAGCTACCTAGACCATTTACTTTGGTGGGAAAGATTGGAGAAATCAATGCTATTTCTAATGATGTTGATGTGTTGAAAATTGATAGTATTGTGCCTATGAAGGCTCAATGGTTGATTCTCTTTGCCACATGTGGCTGCTAGATTCCGGTGCTTTTTTCCATGTGACACCACATAGAGAATGGTTCTCTACTTATGCAAAAGAGTCTCTTTGTACTATGAGACTTGATGAGTCTTACCAATGCGACTTTGTTGGGATTTGAGATGTGCTTTTTTAGTTCATTGATGGTTCGAAATGTACTATCCATAATGTATGCCATGTACCTCAGTTATCATGTAGTTTAATATATGTTTGTCAACTTGATGACCTTGGTTACAAGGTGGTTTTCTATGCTTAGTGCTTTTGCATATGAAAGGTCAATATGGATCTTGAGAAAGGAAGAAAAGTTGGCTCACCTTAGCCTTTATTTGTATCACAAGAAAACACTTGCTAGTTGTTACTAAACAACCCATGGCTTGTATTTGGCATTGTTGTTTGGGCAACATATATCTCCTAGTGGAATGGAAAATATTTCTTGTTTTGGATACTTACCTATGTTATCTTTCTCTGAATTTTCATTTTGTGAGAATTTTCAATATGGAAAGCAAACTAGGAATGTGCATAAAATTCATGTTGACTCTTCAGTTCAGCCTTTATATCTCATTCATATAGATGTGTGTGGTCCTATGCCCACAAGGTCATTAGATGATTCTCTTTACTTTGTCATTTTCATAGGTGATGCTAGGAGAAAAGTTTGGGTATATCCTATCAAATCAAAGAAGGAGGTATTTCCTATTTTTCAGAAAAGTGACTTGCTTTAGATGAGACTTAAAAAGGAAGTGAGCTTAAGGATTTGCATTCACTTGATGGGGTGATTATACCTCACAGGAATTCAATCTTTTTGGAAGTCCAAAGGAATTTGTAGAGAGTTTATAGATCCTTATACCCTTGTATAAAATGGTGTAACTGAAAGGATGAATAGAACTATTCAAGATAGAATAGTTTCTATGATGAATCATGCAAACCTTTCACAAGGCTTTTGGAGAGAAGCAATATTTACTACAGTTCACCTAATTAACCTTTCACTTAGTATTCGCAAAGGCTTGAAAGTTGTAGAAGAGTTATGGACATGAAAGCCATCATATTATTTTTTTGGTGTGAAGCATATGTTGATATACCCAAGAATATTACATAGAAGTTGGACTTTGAGTCAAAGAAATGCATTTTTCTTGGATATGGGCTAGAAGGATAACTTGGATATCACTTATGGGATCTAAAACAAAGTTAGTGATCAAATGTAGTGATGTCATTTTCAATGATTCTAAGATGCATAAATAGCCCATTAAGGAGGTTCAAGTGAGAAGAATGGTGTTTGAGGGTACTATTCCTCTAGCTCACATGCATAAAAATGTTGCACATAAGGATGATTAAGAAAGTGTTCGATCAGAGCAGTCTACAAATATTCCTCTCTAGCAATCATTGAGACACTCTACACATGTCTTGCATCCACCTAATCAATATGTTCTAGGTTTGGATTTTTTTATGCTAGCAGATGGTGGTGAGACTTCTTGCTACAAAGAGGCTAAACAAACAGAAGATCATGTCAAGTTGGAGCATGTCATGAGGACTGAATTGAATTGTGTTAACAAGAATGGTACTTGGGATTTAGTACCTTTTCCAAATGGCAAGAAAAACTTACTATGTAAATGGGTATATAAACTCAAATTCACATCAGATAGTGCTTCTCCATAGTATAAAGCAGGACTTGTTGCAAAGGGTTTTAAGCAACAACATGGCCTTGATTTCTAGGAAATATTCTATCTAGTATTCAAGATGAGTACTCTATGCATGTTGCTTGGATTAGTTGAAAGAGAGGACTTGGAGCTAGTCCAAATAGATATGAAAACTACTTTCTTGCATGGAGATCTTATAGATGTTATCTTTATGGAACAACTAGCGGGTTATGTAGTTCTTTGCAAAGGAAGTTTAGTTTGTAAGCTCAAGAAGAGCTTAAATGGACTTAAGAATTCCCCTAGACAATGGTACCAAATTTTTGATGCTTTTATGAAGTCTCAAGGTTATTCTGGAATAAATGAGGATCAATGTCTCTACACAAAGAGATGCTTAGATAGTAGCTTGATTTGCTTGATACTTTGTGTCCATGATATGTTGATTGCCGGGGAAGTCCTCTTATGACTTGTCAATTCTCATAAAGAAGTTGAGTCAAACATTTGATATGAAGGATTTTGGGAATTCCAATCATATTCTTGGCATGCTCATTACTTGTGATACGATTAACAGATGCATATACTTGTCTCAAATTGAATACTTATCCAAAGTACTTCATAGGCTCAATATGCAGGGTGCAAAGGCATTCAATACACCTTTATTCACATATGTGCAATTGAGCAAGGATGATTGCTCAAAATCAGATGAAGAAAAAAATTCATGAGCAAAATTCCTAATAAGTCTATTGTTGGTAGTCCCATGTATGCTATGGTAGTAATGGGACCAGCCATTGAATTTCTAGTTGGAGATGTGAGTAGATATATGTCTAGTCCTAGCAAGAAGCATTGGGAAGCAATCAAGATGATTTTGAGATATCTAAATGGCACTAATGACAAGTGTCTATGCTTAGGTAGAGGGAAAGCATCCATTATTGATTACACAGATTCCGATTATGCTAGTTAAAGAATTCTAAGTCTACATTAGGGTACATTTTTCATTTTGATGGGGTTGCTATCTATTGGAGATCTCATATTCAAGAGTGTACAATTGTTTCCACCTCAGAAGCAGAGTATGTTATAGCAAGTGAGGCATGTAAGGAAGCCTTGTGGCTTTCTCATCTTGCTTGTGATATGGGTTGTTGTGGAGGATTGAACAAAAAGAAACAAAAGAAAGAAGTAAAGAAAAGAAGTCCCCAAAAGTTTCAATAAATGGCCCATTTTCTTTTCCCAACATCCATTGTAAAACCATGAGAAAGCATGTAAATGCCCTAGAGGAGTCTGCTAGGTGCATGATCCCATAAGACTGTATCATTACTACTGTACATTAGTAGGAATGTAGTGATTTATAGGAAATGTGTTAGTCTAGTATGTGAAAGGATCATTTTTTAGGGCACACGTATATAAGTCACTTTGTGATTCTTTGTAAAAGATTTCTGCCATTGTGAAGAACTAACAAGTGGAATTTTGAATTTTCTTCTTCTTAGCTATGTATCTTCTTCTCGTTGAGCTTGTATGTGGGATTGATGCATGAACTGTATGCCTAGAGGTGTTATCTACCCCTTCCCCTTCTCTCTTTGCCATTGTAGTGTGTGAAACTTTGTGAGTGTCGGTGTGAGAGTTGGAGTTTCCCACTACTCTCTATTTTACCCATAACTTGAAGCACACTTATCAAATTGAGCTAAAAATAAGACCATTGGGTGTGTCACTTTGAGACTTCAAAAATAAACTCACTATTGTCTGTATTTGAGTATCGAAGCTAAGAAATAAAGTTTGATTTGTGCTTCTTGATGCAACAAGTATCACGATACACATTTTCCATGAAAGAGGTATTTTGAGAGATAGATCTCCCTAATTTGCATTCATTACTTGAACATTCACTTCATTAGCTATCATGAGAGCACATGTCTTCATACACTTGATGTGATTTAAGTCCTTGCATTAATAATTTAATGAGCGTATGGAATCCACCACTATATGCACCCACTTATTGATGATTGAGGTATAGTCTCCTTTATCACAAGTCCCTAAGACATTCTGAGCTATAGGTACACACATTTGGGGATCATTTTCATAGATTGATTCCGTTCAAGTTGTAGGTTGAGATCTATGACCATGAATTGTTGGATCGAGCATTCATGTTCTAGGAAATAGGGAATGGAATACTCATTACAAATATTGTAGGGAAATAATTGATTCAATGCTTTTTGAGTGAGCAGATCAACTATGATAATGCCTTTGGTGGGGATACAAAAGCATTTCATGACTTTGGGTGTGATGGTGTAGAGTTCAGTGCCATTGATGCTAACTATCCATGTCATTCAGAAAGAGGGCTTCACCAATATTGGGCGTGTGATATTAGTGGAGTTCAATTGAGTAACAAATTCATCCCACTCTAGGAGTGTACAATTTTTCTGGAATCAGATACCAATGTATTATGAGGTAGGCTCAGTGAAAACAGTACAAAGCGGCTCAACAGGAGCTAATGTTTCCATTGTGGTGAGGAGCTGAAGTTCACGATAGCATAAGAGCACAAATATTACCATACAAGAGGGAGAGCAAGAAACAATGTTGTATTGCAATGGTGTGCTATATAATCAAAAACTATAATCATGGGGTGAATATGTGTGAGTCAAGAGATTTCTATTAGTCAACATGTGGTAGCATGTAGACATGGGTAGTATAATAAATTTCTATGCACATGGATGAAAAAGGAAAAGGGCACAATTTTTACCCATTGATCAGATTTTTAATCAGTTCTGTAATAAGAATCTACAACCAAAAGTTGTCAGACCAAGCCATGCAAAAATATAAAATGCACTTTAAAATTGTTAGATGGAACCAATGAACTTTAAATTTTGCTACTTTGTGATAGGCTTTTGAAATATAAAATAATATTAATTGACCCTTACAGAAAATTGGTGTTTTCAAGAATCTATCATGGATATGAGCTTGTAGTATTTGAAATTCCTACATCGAGAGAAAACTTGCAAACCTGTCTTCATCTAATGCTTGCAAGGCATCAACTCCATGATAAATCGAGTGTTCAGGGAGCCATTTATGGTGTAATGCAACTCATAGTCTAGGTACCAAAACTTCCATGGGCAAAATAGCTTCTATTCGGTAGGCCATTTTGAAGGTAGCGGAACTAGTTGTGACTTTGTAAGTAGTAGGAGAAGACCAGAGTATAGATTGCAAGAACTGGTCCCATGATTTAGGATAATCTTTGATTAATTTTTCAACATTCTGAGTAGAGGTTTGTTGGTACTTTTGACTAATTCATTAGACCATGGGTAGTATGGTGTATTATATTTATGAAAGATATTGAAACCCCTGGCTTATGTCATAGTGAGATCATTTGCAAATTCAGTACCCTTGTTTGAGACAAGTTCTAAGAGGAGACTGAAAGGGCAAAATACTTCCCTAGTAAGGTACGTTGCTACCACTATAGTAGTCGATGTTTTCATAGCTCAGCCCTCTATGTGGCATAATCTTTGAGGTGAGGATATAAAGATTGCTAGTTGATACCACATATGGAGATATAGGATCGATATAATCGAAGCCCAATTTTTGTAGTGGCTCTTAGGGCATAGTAGATTGAAGGGGAAAGCATTATTAGGGTAGAGGTTGTCCATTGCATTGTCAAGGGTCACATGATGGAATGTAATTTTTGGACATCTTTTTGTAAGGTCGGCCAACACAAGCCACTCTATAAAATTTTGTGGATGGTAAGCTCGATCAAACAATGATTGCTTGTAGGGTGGGTGTGAGTCATTTGAATGACCTATCCTACTTCATGAAGCAAAATGCAGGATAACCAAGAACTAGATGGGTCATAATAGTATAATTGTGCACCTATTATCCAAAAGCATATACTATACAACTCTAGGCATTTTCGAGCCACAAAAGGTAAACTGTGAGGAGCTACTCCCGTGGTTAAAAATGTGAGGAAAAAGTCTTAGTAATTTTGGGTGAGGTCAAGCAAAATAGTATGCTCAATGGGCTATGTAGTGTAGATATCTAGATGAGCATCATCAATACCTTGAATTGGTTCACCGTTATCTAGCAATGATAGGAAATCAGTAATCACATTTAAGGATCCCAATTGATCGATCATATCAAAGTCAAACTCTTGTAATAGTAGGACCCATCTGGCCAATCGACCACCAAGAATCTATTGCTTGATGAGCCAGATCAAAGCTGAATGGTCAACATGGAAGGTGAATTTTTGGCCTAGTAAATAATGTTAAAATTTGTTTATAGAGTAGATCACTCCTAGATATTCACATTCATTCACACACTAATTTTTGTTAGGTGCTTGTAGTCCTCGACTAGCACTGTAAACATGTCGATATCGTTTGTCCTTGTACTACACCAAAACACTACCAATTGCGATATTGAAGGCATCAACAAAAAATGGAACAAGTCGATAGCTATAGAATGGGATCTTGAGTCAACACGTCTTTGATATGGTCAAACATTTGTTGGAATTTGTCATTGCAGCTGAAATCGCACATGGTTACTTGATTGAGGGGCTAGCTGATGTGGACATTCAATCGTGAATGGCACTTGTGCCATCGAATTTGGCCTAAAAGATGGAGGACCTCCTTGCATGTATGGGGAGGTGATTTCAATTCATTCAAACAAAATGATATGGCCCACACATTTTCCATAAGATACCACAAAAGTGTATTTATGCGGGTTTAGCCAAAGATGATATCCATGGAATTGAAAAAAAGTTCAAAGATGGCACATGTGCTCATTTTCTCGACCACAAACAAAAAAAGCATCAGAATACTTGCATAAAGCTAGTCAAATAGGGGGAGAAGATATCTTGTATGCAATATTGGAAGGTGCCAAGTGTATTTCTTAACCCAAAACCACATGATTGTACAAGCATACACTCCCCAATTTGTGATGATGGACACTTTTGGTATGTCCGGTTTGGCCATTTGTACTTGTTTGTAACCACTGTAGCCATTGAAGAACAAATATATCTCTTTTTTGGCCACCTCATCTAGCATACTATCTAAAAAAAAGTAAAGGGAATGGGTTTGGAACAATGACTTCTTTCAATTCACAATAGTTCATTCTTATCCATAACTCTTTATTTTTCTTCAGGATGATAATGACTCGGGGTATCCATTCTGCATGCTGAATTCGGAGCCCAACTTTGTTGGGATGGTAGAAATGCTCATGCACATGCATTGATAGCCTTGTAAATCAAACATGCCGTTCTCCCTCACATTCACTTTTGCAATATAGTAAATGATGCTTCGGATACACTTACAACCTTAAATCAAGCCAAAAATGAGATTTGTGTTGCTACCTTCAACAATAATTGGGGAGTGAGCACATAGATGAAGAAGATTCCATGGAAATTTTTTTCACAAAGATCAAAGACTTAAACCAGGAATTAATTTTTGCTCATGAAGTCTTTCCAAATAGTTCATTTGTGCAGATTATTCATAATGGTCTTCTAGATTCATATTAGATTTTTTTCTTCTCCTCCTTGGTTGATGATGAAAGGAAAATCAAATGCCTTAACATTTGAGGAGTTATTCTCTATTTTGTTGTAAGAAGATTAGTCTAGATAGAACAATTCCTCTATGCATGTTGTAGATCAAGCTTTCTTTGCTAGTCAAAAGGGGAATGGTAAATGGAGCTCATCTACTACCAAGTAGAAATTTGCTAGTGGTGCACAATCAAAGAAGGAAGAGAAAGATGAGAAGAAAATAGAAAAGCACAAACAGTTTTGCAAATATTGTGGACAAAATGTTAATGTCATAAAGAGTTGTCTAAAATTGGCTACAAAAGAGGTTAAGATGAAAGAGGTGTGAATGGTTGTTGCAAAGGCCTCTACACCTAAACCACATCTATTAATTTTATGTCAAGTGATGGATTTGATGGAGATCATGTCCACCTCAAGCATAATGGAAGCTTGTTGTTCCAACAATTCTCATGAGCAGTGTATCTCTACAGTAGACTCATTTGGTACTTTCAAAGTGGGCCAACCAAACATATTACCTCGCAGCATAGCTTCTTCGGCTCATTTGAGCCTACCCCTATAAGGAATATTGTTGCATGTGCTAACCGCTCCTCGTATCCTATAATCAGAGCCAGGATACCATTTCAGAAAAATGGTTACAAACATGATGGTGTGCTAGAGCTCATACATACAGATGTATGGGGACCCACAAAAGAAGGATCCATTAGCGGATCAAGGTATTACATTCCTTTTATTGATGATGCAACGAGATGGATAACACTTTATGTTTTGAAACAGAAGTCAGAAGTGTTTGAAGCTTTCAGACATTTTCATGCATATGCTCAAAGACTTACAAAACAAAAACTCAAAAGACTAAGGTCTGATTGAGGAGGAGAATATTTTTCTCAAGATTTCAATGATTATCTGTGGAATGCAGGTATCAAAAGAGAAAAAACTTGCAGGTATACACTGCAACAAAATGGAGTAGCAGAAAGAAGAAACCGAACTCTAATTGAGTTTGCAAGAGCAATGTTAAAGGAGTAGAATTGTCCAAACTATCTTTGGGCTGAGGCTGTAAATACGGCCACATATCTTGTAAACAGATTACCATGTATAGCTTTAAATGGGATGACCCCTAATGAAGCCTGGTGGGGTAAGAAGCCAACACTTAATCATTGTAAAGTGTTTGGATCAGTTTCTTATGCTTATGTACCATCACAACTTAGACATAAGCTTGAACCAAAAGCTAAAAAATATGTGTTCATCGGATATGATGAAAAGCAGATGGGTTATAGGTTATGGAGTCCTTTAACCAAACAGTTTATTGTTTCCAGAGATGTGACATTTGATGAAGAAAAGAGCTGGTATACAGATAAAGAGCATAGTGTTGAAACACTTGAAACATAGTGTTTAAAGCACTGGAAGAGAACAAGACTTGGGATCTTGTTCCAAAACCAAAAAGAAAGAAAGTGATTGGAAATAAATGGGTTTACAAAGTTAAGAAGCTTGCAAATGGAAGGATAGCCAGATACAAAGCCAGACTGGTAGTTAAAGGCTATGCTCAGAGGCATGGCATAGATTATGATGAGACGTTTAGTCCGGTGGCAAAGATGTCAACCATAAGAACATTGATTGCTATAGCAGCATCAAAAGGATGGAAGCTAAGTCAACTAGATATAAAAAATGCATTTTTGAATGGATATATATCAGATCTAGTCTACATGGAACAACTTGAAGGGTTTGTAAGTTCCAATTACCCAAATCATGTTTGTAGATTAAGAAGATCTCTCTATGGATTGAAGCAAGATCCAAGAGCTTGGAATTATAGACTTGTGAAGTATCTCAATGACCTTGGATACCAAAGCTGAAAATCAGATGCAAGTCTACTCATTAAGAGAACAAATGAAGGTATGATCTACATTTGTATTTATGTAGATGACATTATAATCACAGGTACCTCAGATGAAGGAATCAAGGAGGTAAAAAGATTACTTAAAAAAGAGTTCAAGATCACTGATCTAGGAAAGTTATCATACTTTCTTGGAATGGAAGTTACATATACAGATCATTGTGTATATGTTTCGCAAGAAAGGTATCTCCTAAACTTACTGAAGAAATTTAACATGGAGAATTGCAGAGAAGCTTCAACACCGCTTGAAGTAAATCATAAACTCAACAAATATGATGGTGTAGAGTTTAAAGATATGAGAAAGTATCAATCTTTAGTCGGAAGCTTGATTTATGCTACACTAACAAGACCAGATCTTAGTTATACAATAGAAGTTCTCTCACAGTTTATGCATTGTCCAAAGGATCAACATTGGGTTTGAGGACAAAGAGTTCTTAGATATATCAGAAGAACTATAAAAGAAGGATTGTATTATCCTTTTACATCAGATATAAATATGAGAGCATATAGTGACTCAGACTGGGCAGGAAGTCAAGATGATAGAAGGCCAACACATGGGTATATGATATACCTAGGAGATAAGCTTGTCAGTTGGTTTTCAAAGAAGCAGCATACAATAGCTTTATCATCAACTGAAGCTGAATATAAAGGACTAGTGGAAGTAGCTAAAGAAGTAATATGGATGCAGACCTTGTGCAAAAGCATGGGTATTGATCAAGGCATACCTATCATACATGGAGATAATATGAGTTCATTGTATCTTGCAGCAAATCCAGTATTTCATGCAAGAACAAAGCACATAGAGATTCAATATCATTTCCTGAGGGAAAAGGTAATGGAGAAGGAGATTGAAATAGTATTCACTCCTACAAAAGATCAGACTATAGATATTCTGACAAAGAGCTTGAATGGAGTAAAGACAAGTAGATTCAAAGAAATGGCAGGAATAAAAGAAAAGAGGAATATATGAAAGACCGGAAGATGCTAATTGGTAATTGAGGGGGAGCTGTTGGAGGTTCACTCACTAATTAGGCATAACGACATAAAGATGAAGAGAAGCAGAAACAAAGCATTTAGAAAATCAAAGCCTTAGTGAAGGGACATATTCACGTTTGTAATATAGAGTGTAGAAACTTCCAGAATTATGAGTTTTGAATCTCCGATCAAAATGTACATAAGAGATTTGAGAGAGTGCTTAATATATAGAAGAGAATATGAGCGCTGCTGTAGAAGCGCTTGTAGTAGATGCAAGTGTGCGTATGTAGAGATGAATAATAGAACCTGAAATGACGGGTATTCATCTATAAGAGAGATGGTAAGGAGAAACTACTCAGCATATGAGAGTTCTCGTGGCTATGAGCGAAGTGAGGCCAAGGGAGTTTGTACACATCTTCTCTAATAGAAAACACATGTTCATGTGGAAGTTTTTGAGTGCATTCTTTGTATATGAAGAAATCTAAGTGATTTCATGTTACTGTGAAAGTTAGTTAACAGTTACAATTTTTTCAGTAAACATTTTTTCGGTACTTCTCAGAGTTAGATCTCGCAGCACAGTGTAAAGATTTTTATGAGTGATAGCTCATTTTGAAGCTAGGAGTCTGAACTACAAACTGATCAAAAGAGTTTTGTGAAACGGGAAATGTACACAGTACAAAGTCTGACCGTAAAAGACATCCAGAACTAGTGAAGTTTTTTCTCAAACTTCAGATAGAGTTCACTTACTGAAGGAAGCTCAAGTATTACTTCCTTATTTCAATTACAAACATTTGAAGTAACTACAAACAAAATTGCAGTTGATTCCGGTAAGATTTCGATAAGATTACGGTGACAGTTCGGTAACATTTTGGTGATGTTTCGGTGAGTTCAAAGCACATTTTTGGCACAGTTAAGTGATGGAAAGATTGTCTAAATGTAAGCAAACACAATAGTGTAAAGTTTGAAGTAAATTAGGTCAGAATTAAAGCTTGAAGTAAAATGAAAAGCTTTTTGTAAAGTGAATTTTCAAAGCTCACTAAAACAGTAGTAAAGTTTTCAGGTTGCTAAGCTACTGATAATTATAGAGGTATTCTAACATCACTCTAGCTTAGATCTAGTTGAGGTGTGGCAATTTTCCGTAGTCTCGTTAGTGAAAAAGCTTTTTCCACGACATCACATAACCTCAACAGTCCTTGTTGATGGTTTAGTGATAAGATTCATTGAGCACATGGTCCTATTTCTTGTTTTTTTCTTCTATTTTAAATTTTTTTTTCACAATGTCACGAAACAAGAAGAAAGAGGTTAGTAGCAATAAGATATTTGACATGTGTCAAATGTGTCATGTGCTTAGGATTCTCAATTGTGTCTATGCACGACCATGTAATGTGGCCCTATATATCAATGCACACTTTGGAAATGCATGACTTGAAATGGTGCAAAAGATGGGTTTATGCCAAAGGCACATGGTTGTTGCATGTCCAGGCTTTGAATGTGCTTGCAGATGTTGATGTGGCCTTTGTTGGAGGTATCCATTGGATTTCAAAATGGTGATTGATCATTCCTCCTTATAGGGATTCATTTTATAACCATGTTTGGTTGTGTAGAGATCACCTTTGGCCTGTTCATTGTTGGATGGTTTCTTACATTGTGTATTATCTGTGATGGGCTCTTTGGTTCTATGGGGGCTATTGATGTTTTTGTCTTCCAAACCCATACCCTTGAGGATTTTCTTCTCATTATTGCTAAAGAGTTGAGTGGAACTTCGTTTGATCTCTATGCTTAGTTCTGACCCTTGCTTCTCCTTGGCTTCTTTGTTGAGACTTTTCTCGTGAGTGAGAGCCTACGGTTTTGCGTATGTAAGATTATCTTGGGTACCCATATGTGTATTTGCACATGTTAAATTGTAGCCAATTTCTCACCCAAATTTGTCCGATACTTTGTGGTTGAGCTTGGCATGGTTGCTTGGTTCTTCTTTTATCATGTTTGGTGTGGTTGGATGCGAATCCTTGTGGCAACACTGATGGCTGCTCTCCTTTTTGTACCCAGATTTTCTTCATGCCTAAAACTTCTTTGTTCTCGAATTTTGTTTGTCTATTTCATATAGCTATTGTCTTGTACTATTTTACTTGCCTCTTTGGTTGAATTACTATGCTTGCATTATTCATTGAAAAAGAAGAGAGGTCTGGTTGCCTTTGAGACTCTTCTTCCATGATGGAATCCTTTTGGATCATAGAGCTTTTGACACATACAATATCTTCTCCTCTAAGGTTAGGCTTAGAAGAACTAAGAGAAGGTGGGACACCTAGATGTGTGAGCATGCAATTCTCTAATTCTAATGTAATGCATTGTTCATGTAACCAAACTTGAAGAAGTTGACGTCTTAGGTTTAAGTTGACTGCATGGTTATAGATCCAATCTTGACCAAAGACAAGTGGTTTTATAAGGTCATCATCTTGACACACTAGCATTTTGACTATCATTGGGACATCTTAAATCAGCTAGTGGAAACTCTATTAACGATCATGGGTCCATATCCTCGTTTCTCCAATTTTTTGGCATGTTGCTTTAGTGTATAAATCAACACTAGGTCTCCTTTCGACTCCTTATCTTTGATATGTGCATCAAAGTATGCCTTTTGGCATTTCTTTGCAGCATAGATGCTTGCGGCCACTCGTAGCCTTGTCTCACCTAAGCATTCTAGAACAAAGATCCTAGAGGACAACTCATGTCCATTCCACCCATGTTCTTGTGCTACTTTTAAATTTGGGATGAGGAACTCTAATGGTAGCACAACATTCTTTCCAAAGACCATCTGAAATGGGGTGTCATTGAGTA
The DNA here is from genome assembly GCA_020310875.1 of Ceratopteris richardii. NCBI lineage: Eukaryota > Viridiplantae > Streptophyta > Polypodiopsida > Polypodiales > Pteridaceae > Ceratopteris > Ceratopteris richardii. The sequence goes on along the minus strand of CM035418.1, from coordinate 159,288,743 downwards.
TTGTTTTATATGTAACACGATAAGCCCAAACAACATGATGAAGTTGTTTTTCCCAATCAGAGGGTTTATTATTTGCCAATTTTGTCAATACATTACATAGGATCTTGTTTGTGCTCTCCACTTGTCTGTTAAATTGTGGATGATAGGGAGAAAACTTCTTATGTATCACCAAGAATTCTTGGAGAAGGTTTTCAATGACCTCCTTCAAGAAGTGTGTAGCTCTATCACTCATTAACTCTATTGGTAACCCATGTTTGGTGAACACATTCTCAAATAAGAACTTAGCCACCGTTTGAGCATCATTCTTTGTAGTTTCTTCTACTTCCACCAACTTTTTAAGGTAATCTGTGGCTACAATAATGTATTCTTCATGGGAGTTTCTAACAGGAGGGTTAATAGGACCTACAAGGTCTATAACCCACTTTGAGAATGCGCATCCTCCCATCATTGGCCTCAAAGGCATCTCATCGTTTCTAATCAGATATTGTGCACATTTGCATGTGTCGCATTTCTTCACATAGGTATGTGCATCAGTATGAAGAGTTGACCACCAAAGTCATGAGAATAGAACGGTCTTAATAACATGATCAAGCCCAAAGTGTCCACCTGCAACACCACTATGTGGAGTTTCTAAGATTTTTAAATAGTCTAATTCATGAATGCACAATCTTAAGTAACCATGTCTGCCTCTCTAGTATAGGTTGTATCCTACTAAGCCGTGGTCCTGAGCCTCTTGCTCCATGATCTGTTTTCTTGATAGACTAGCCTCTCTAGGTAATGTTCCCAATCTCATAAATTCTACCAATGGAGCACTCCAATCTAGAATTAATGACACATGATAAAGGGTAGCATGCTCGGCTAGGGATCTCTCTTTGTACATTGGACAATTCTTCCTCCACTCATGAATTTATTTGTCCATACTAGGCCAATACACTCCTAAATGTTTTAAATTCTGCAATGTTCATTGTTTAGAATAGTGATTTCCTAGCAATCCTTGATGGGCTTGTTGCTCTATGTTCATCATGCTCGACACAACAAGCTAATACACCCTCTGTATCTTGTTTGTACATGCTTCATACCAATATTTGATAGTTTTGTAATCTTAGAATTTCTTCTTTGTTTGTGTTTCACATTCTTATTTGCTGGTCCAAAGGTGAGGATAGGTACCAATGTATTTTCCCATTTAGGAACAAATTCTAAATTGAACAAATAAGCATCAGTCAATTCATCAGACACTCCTTGTGGAGGCTCACCTGAAGTGATGTGAGAAAGGTGATCTGTTGTAAGGTGGGTCCTACCTTTCCTAACAACCACTTCAAAGTCATATTCCATTAGTAAGAGGAACCATCTCACTAGACATCCTATATTACAAGGTTTATTGACCAAATATAATAAAGCTTGATGATTAGTGAAAAACTAAACTTTTTGGCCAATAGATAGTGTCTAAGCTTCTGCACAACATATTCCATGCCTACAACATCTCTTTTAGTTGTTTTATAGTTTCATTCAGCCGTGTTTAGTTTTCTACTAGCATATGCTATAGGTAGATTGAGATTTCCTTCACCTGTGGGTTGTGCTAGCACATATCCTATTTCATGATTGGAGGCATCTACATGGAATGGTTTATTCCAATCAGGAGTGGTTAGTATTGGTGCTATGCTTAAACATCTCTTCAGCTCATTGAAGGAATTTTCGCATTCATCGCTCCACTCAAAATTTGTCAACAAGGCATAAAGAGGATTAGCTATGATTGCATTTATGTGGATAAACTTTCGGTAATATCCACAATGGCCCATAAAGGCTTGTACTTCTTTATCATTCCTTGGCCTTGGCAACTCTACTATGGCTCTTACTTTGTCCTCATCCATTGATATTTTATTCTTAGAAGCAATATGACCTAAGATTTTACCTTTTCATGAACACACAGGTTTTTGGGTTCAGACACACTCAATATTCTCTACACTTGTTGAAGATCTGTCTGAGCTCAGGGATGTGGTATCTTCTTTCTTGGGAGTGAGCACATATATTTTCCATATATACTTCTAAGCTCTTTTGCAAGAACTCTTTGAAAACATGATAGATGAGTCTTTGGAATGTTGTAGCTGTATTGGTGAGCCTGAATGGCATCACATGAAATGCAATGATTTCCCACTTTGTGGCGAAGGAAAGTTCCTATGAGAACATATTTTTGGCTTTGATTGTGTAACCTTTCTAGTTGATTGGATGATAAGTATTATAACCTTCTTCACCATCACTCATGTCCCCTATTTTGTCTAGAGGTATCTCTGGCCCTTTTTGTCTTTCCACAACTAGTTCAGCCTGTGGGGGCAAAGAAACCTACGGCTTACTTACGAACTGCTCTAATCTTTTGATCTGGTATATGTGAGAAGAGATGAGTAGGTTGTTGATATTTGCACTAAAGCATTTGGAGCTGACAAGTTGAAGATTTTTCAAGAGATGCTTGGATATGACGTTGAGCTTGAGGGGGAGTGTTGAGATATCAAGGTCAACATGTGATCTAGGATGACACGCATCGTTTTTTTTCAATTCTCTAACAAGTATGCTGGTCATGCTAGTATATGTTAGGGACACCATTGCACTATATTAAATTTATCTACCGAGAGTGATGGCACATTTGTTTCTTGCGAGCTCACTCATCTGCGGACATTAGGATTTTCCTTATGTACTATTATTTATATATTGCACTTGTTGTATTCTTGTTTTAGGTGACTCTTGTACATTCCTTTTATATAATCACTACAACCTATCGGGGGTATACTGAGGCTTCTATTGAGGAAAATGAATGGGCGCAATTTTTCCCCGACATCAGTGTAAGGGTCGGTGTAGGCGTCAGAACCAAAGCGCCGGTATAAGTGTCGGTATAAGCGTCGGTATAAGTGTCGGTATAAGCGCCGGTATAAGCGTCGGTATAAGCGTCAGTATAAGCGATGGTATAAGTGATGGTATAAGCGACGGTATAAGCGATGGTATTCCCCTGGGCAAAATAGTCGGTATAAGCATCGGTATCTGCCTGGGGATATCGAGGATTATACCTTCGCCTATACCGACGACCATATCTGCAAAATTTTTTTTGGCAGAGTATGTTGTCTCTTGCTACAGCAACATTCCCATGCTACTGTGTAGCAAAAGGCAATACACTCTGCCCAAGAAAAACCCGAGTACATGTGACATGTATGATAGGCAATAGAAACATGATTTGATAAAGCAAAACATATTGTCAAATACAAAAGACATGGGAGAAATCAATCATGAACCATGTACAAAGAAATGAGACACATTGACATGATATTTATAAACAACAACCAGAACACATGTATATATGTGTCTGCCTATGTATATACATGTGTATGTGTATATGAATTATGTGTGTATATTTGTATATGTGTAAATATTTGTATGAATTTTTAAAAACTCTATAACCCTAATCCTAATGACCTAGACCTAAAACGTGTGTATGTGTGTATTTTTGTGTATATATATGTGTATGTGAATATATATAGATATATATATATATATATATATATATATATATATATATATATATATATATATATATGTGTGTGTGTGTGTGTGTGTATGTGTGTGTATGCATGTGTATCTATGTAAAAACCCTAAAACCCTAATCCTGAAGACCTAGACCTAAAACATGTATATGTGTATGCATGTGTGTATATAAGTAAAAGCCAAAAACCCTAATCTTAAAACCCTATATGTCACATGTGTGTATGTATGTATGGATGTGTGTATATATCTATATGTGTGTGTGTATGTATGTATGTATGTGTGTGTGTGTCTTTGTGTGTGTGTGTATGTGTATGTGTGTGTGTATGTATATATGTATTATGCCTTTATATGTGTATATGTGTGTATGCATGTGTGTATATATGTAAAAGCACAAAACCCTAATCCTAAAACCCTAACCCTAAAACATTCATATGAGTGAAACTTGAGCTCAGGCAAATGTCTAGTTATATAAATCTGTAGTGTACTTATTCCAATAGTCTTAAGAGGGTGAAGACATCAATAACTAGAATATAGTCCTAATATTTTTGCTAGACTTAGTAAGTCATTTTATAGCCCACAACCTCCAAACTATCAACTAATAAAATCAGACATTGTTTGTGACTATAGATACTATTTACTCCAAGTTATTGCTCACAATTCCCATAATTAGAATAACGTATTAGAAGTAGAGTTCCACTCATGAAGAAACAAAATAAATGCAAGATAATATTTGACACATAAAGTCTTACCATTAGTGTCCATGTGAAAGGCTAAATGGCAACCAAAACCTTTTATATATGTTCTTTAATAAAACATATTGCGGCCTGGTCAGCCATAGATTGTAAGTTCGATTGCATTTGTATGACCTAAGAAATTTGTGTTTGTGGTCTATGTACTCAAGGATTTCTCCAAGTTTTACAACCAAGGTAGTGTCCAAGGTATATACCTTGTCATCTGAGTCGCTGAAGTCACCATTGGCACCATTGGCTAGGTGTGAGGGAGGACCTCAATGATCAAAGAAGATGGAAGTTCCTGGAGCTTCCGAGGAGGTCACCCATCTACAGTTTGTTCCCGCTAGAGCTTGTTTAACCGACAAATCTCGTGCCACTAAGCTACAATCTTGTGGTGCTTGAGAAAGGTGAAAGACTAAGGTTCACATTACCGTGAACATGTTTTAGGCCCTCAAAGCTTCATTCTTTTTTTTTCAAAGCCTATTTTGAAGCAATTTTGGTGTGATTTTTGGAGTGATTTTGGATTACTTTCATGCATAGTTCTCTTTACACAGGTCTAAGAACATTAAGAAGAGTGTTCTTTGTACTTCTACGGCAACACATATTCAAATTTGGGGCTATATTTTTAGCCACACTAGTAAATCCACAGGTTTCTTGAAATGTTTTCAGTTGTGGTGGAAGCAGCCAACTACAAGGTTATGTGGGTTTTTTGAGCCTAAGGAATAGAGTTGACAAACACTTTTCTTTTAGGTAATTGATTATATGCAATGGAGTCAATGACTCACTATGCAGGTTTCCATGTCACTACTTTCCTATTTATGAGACTTTGGCAGTAGTCATATGCTCATTATGTAGAGGAGACTCTAGCAAATGTTTTTCAAATTTTTTGTTTTTTCAACTATATATTTACTTCTTGATACACTTATTGATGTGAGCACATTCACACTCACATAATCCTTTTACTTGGTCATTATTATTCATTAATCTGTTTTGTTGGGGAGATTGTTGATTTTTCCTGGAATCCAAGACTTGATCTTCCTTTCATGAGCCTTAGTTGTGGTTGGACTATTCTAGCTCCATTTTCATTCTAGTCAATTCTCTATCATCATGGCATCAAAAAGCTCACGCACATCTAGTGGATCTAGGCCTAGTGCCATTGTTCCAAAGAGGAACAATAACTTCGATGGCAAAGTCCATTTTGAGATCAAGAAATTCGATGGCACAAACTTTGCTCTATGGAAGACTTAGATTAAAGATGTGCTGATTCATAGGAGATAATGGAAGCTATTAAATGGGATATCAAGGAAGCCTAATCATATGGATGATGATGATGACTTGGATGTGTTATATGAAATGGCCAAGTCTACCATTTCATTGCACCTATCAGATAATGTTTACTTTACAATATTTGACTGTGAAAGTGCAGAAGAGCTTTAGAAGAAGTTATGCAATACATATGAAAAAGAAACGACATCTAATAAAGTGTATCTAATGAGAACGTTATATGATCTTTGCATCACGGACATAGATAGTGTTGTTGCTCATCTAAATGAGTTTGATGCTATATACTCCCAATTACAAGCTGAGAAAATGGAGATGGATAATGAAATGACAGAAGTCTTGTTGTAATGCCCCTTGCCATCATCATGGGATATGATTTGCATAACTATTGGTAATAGTACACTTGGTGGTAGACTGGTCTATGTTGACATATGTGGATCACTCTTGAGTGAGGATATTTGTAGAAAATCAAGGGTTGGCACTCATCGTGGAAATGCATATAATGTTCATGATTCTTACCAAGGAAAGAATCAACGATGTTGTAGGAGAAATAACAAGGAAAAGAATGTTCATCAAAATAAGAGTAGAAGTAAATCAAGGAAGAGGGATATAGAATTCCATTATTGTCACAAGAAAGGACACATGAATAAAGACTGCTATGCATTAAAGAATGCTAAAGGTAAAGGGAAGAATGTTGATGGACATGTTAAAGAGCTACCTAGACCATTTAATTTGATGGTAAAGATTGGAGAAATCAATGCTATTTCTAATGATGTTGATGTGTTGAAAATTGATAGTATTGTGCCTATGAAGGCTCTTATCTTTGATTCTCTTTGCCACATGTGGCTGCTAGATTCCGGTGCTTCCTTCCATGTGACACCACATAGAGAATGGTTCTCTACTTATGCAAAAGAGTCTCTTGGTACTATGAGACTTGATGAGTCTTACCAATGCGATTTTGTTGGGATTTGAATGTGCTTTTTTAGTTCATTGATGGTTCAAAATTTACTATCGATAATGTATGCCGTGTACCTCAATTATCATGTAGTTTGATATATGTTTGTCAACTTGATGACCTTGGTTACAACATGGTTTTCTATGCTTAGTGCTTTTGCATATGAAAGGTCAATATGGGTCTTGAGAAAGGAAGAAAAGTTGGCTCACCTTAACCTTTATTTGTATCACAAGAAAACACTTGCTAGTTGTTACTAAACAACCCATGGCTTGTATTTGGCATTGTTTTTTGGGCCACATATATCTCCTAGTGGAATGGAAAATATTTCTTGTTTTGGACACTTACCTATGTTATCTTTCTCTGAATTTTCATTTTTTGAGAATTTTCAATATGGAAAGCAAACTAGGAATGTGCATAAAATTCATGTTGACTCTTCAGTTCAGCCTTTATATCTCATTCATATAGATGTGTGTGGTCCTATGCCCACAAGGTCATTAGATGATTCTCTTTTTTTTGTCATTTTCATAGGTGATGCTAGGAGAAAAGTTTGGGTATATCCTATCAAATCAAAGGAGGAGGTATTTCCTATTTTTCAGAAAAGTGACTTGCTTTAGATGAGACTTAAAAAGGAAGTGAGCTTAAGGATTTGCATTCACTTGATGTGGTGATTATACCTCACAAGAATTCAGTCTTTTTGGAAGTCCAAAGGAATTTGTAGAGAGTTTAAAGATCCTTATACCCTTGTATAAAATGGTGTAGCTGAAAGGATGAATAGAACTATTCAAGATAGAATAGTTTCTATGCTGAATCATGCAAAGATTTCACAAGGCTTTTGGAGAGAAGCAATATTGACTATAGTTCACCTAATTAACCTTTCACTTAGTATTCGCAAAGGCTTGAAAGTTTCAGAAGAGTTGTGGACATGAAAGCCATTATATTATGATGATCTTTGAATTTTTGGGTGTGAAGCATATGTCGATATACCCAAGAATATTACACAGAAGTTAGACTTTGAGTCAAAGAAACGCATTTTTCTTGGATATGGTCGAGAAGGATAACTTGGATATCGCTTATGGCATCTAAAACAAAGTTAGTGATCAAATGTAGTGATGTCATTTTCAATGAGTCTAAGATGCATAAATAGCCCATTAAGGAGGTTCAAGTGAGAAGAATGATGTTTGAGGGTACTAGTCCTCCAGCTCACATGCATAAAAATGTTGCACATAAGGATGATTAAGAAAGTGTTCGATCAGAGCAGTCTACAAATATTCCTCTCTAGCAATCATTGAGACACTCTGCACATGTCTTGCATCCACCTAATCAATATGTTCTAGGTTTGGATTTTGTTATGCTAGCATATGGTGGTGAGACTTCTTGCTACAAAGAGGCTAAACAAACAGAAGATCATGTCAAGTTGGAGCATGCCATGAGGACTGAATTGAATTGTATTAACAAGAATGGTACTCGAGATTTAGTACCTTTGCCAAAGGGCAAGAAAAATTTACTATGTAAATGGGTATATAAACTCAAATTCACATCAGATAGTGCTTCTCCATAGTATAAAGGAGGACTTGTTGCAAAGGGTTTTAAGCAACAACATGGCCTTGATTTCTAGGAAATAGTCTATCTAGTATTCAAGATGACTACTCTATGCATGTTTCTTGGATTAGTTGAAAGAGAGGACTTGGAGCTAGTCCAAATGGATATGAAAACTACTTTCTTGCAATGAGATCTTATAGATGTTATCTTTATGGAACAACTAGCGGGTTATGTAGTTCTTTGCAAAGGAAGTTTAGTTTGTAAGCTGAAGAAGAGCTTAAATGGACTTAAGAATTCCCCTAGACAATGGTACCAAAGTTTTGATGCTTTTATGAAGTCTCAAGGTTATTCTTGAATTAATGAGGATCATTGTCTCTACACAAAGAGATGCTTAGATAGTAGCTTGATTTGCTTGATACTTTGCATCCATGATATGTTGATTGCCGGGGAAGTCCTCTTATGACTTGTCAATTCTCATAAAGAAGTTGAGTCAAACATTTGATATGAAGGATTTTGGGGATTCCAATCATATTCGTGGCATGCTCATTACTTGTGATACGATTAACAGATGCATATACTTGTCTCAAATTGAATACTTATCCAAAGTACCTCATATGCATAATATCAAATGCCTTAACATTTGAGGAGATATTCTCTATTTTGTTGGAAGAAGATTAGTCTAGATAGAACAATTCCTCTATGCATGTTGTAGATCAAGCTTTCTTTGCTAGTGAAAAGGGCAATGGTAAATGGAGCTCATCTACTACCAAGTAGAAATTTGCTAGGGGTGCACAATCAAAGAAGGAAGAGAAAGATGAGAAGAAAATAGAAAAGCACAAACAATTTTGCAAATATTGTGGACAAAATATTAATGTCATAAAGAGTTGTCTAAAATTGGCTACAAAAGAGGTTAAGATGAAAGAGGTGTGAATGGTTGTTGCAAAGGCCTCTACACATTAACCACACCTATTAATTTTATGTCAAGTGATGGATTTGATGGAGATCATGTCCACCATTAATTTATGGAAGATAAAATGCAGCCATTAATTTCATGTACTAAGAAGACATTACTTAGCTCTAAAGATGTGTAAACTTTGCTACTTCTTTTAGAGGTGGATAGTCAAGTACTGGTCCAAATGATACAATGTCAGAGCCTTTACATGTTTCACATGATGATGCATATCATTCCATTTTTTATGCAGATTTACATGATGCACTTGGTGATGAGAGGGCCCATAAAGAGGATGGAAAAACTTTCCCTAAATGGCTGGTGCAAACTTTGTGAAATAGCAAATTAGATGCACCGCTATCATATCCTACTTGTTCAAGACCTCATAGTGCCTCTTTTACATTAGATGGATATGCAACAGATACTCCTAGACTTTCTCATGAGAATGAGCTTATTTATTTTGATGAAAAACGAAAGAAAATTATGTGGGAGCTATGGAGTCAAACTATGATGCTATTATGAAAGAATGGCACCTAGTCTTTATGTAATTTGCCTCTAGGAAAATTGGACATTGGAACTAAATGGGTATACAAGCTAAAATGTAATCCTGATGGAAGACCTCACATGTATAAGTCTAGGCTTGTTGCAAAAGATTATGCTCAAGAGAGAGACATTGATTTTGATGAGAATTTTGCACTAACTTGCCAAATGACCACCATTCATAGCATTTCTGCTCTTGAAACTCACCATACTTAGAATGTATATCAGCTAGACATTAACATCTATGTATTTTAGCCCCATGGGTTTTGCAAAATGGGCATGGAAATAGAGTGTGCACGTTGAAGAAGGCATTATATGGTTTGAAGAAAGCACCACAAGCTTGGTATGAAAAGATACATACCTACTTGATTGCACTTAGTTTTGAGAACAATCCAACTAAGAGCACCTTATGTGTTAAGCATGGAGATAATGGAATTCTAATCATCATTGTATATGTTGATGACATGCTAATCAGTGGTCCTAATGAGAAGCATATCGTTGATTTAGATGGCTCTTTTAAGATGTCAGATTCGAGGCATTTGCAACATTATTTGGGCTTTCAATTTATGAAATTTGATGGGAGAATAGCTTTGTGTCAAAGAAAATTGTCACTCTAGCACAATGGTAAGTACCAACGTGAGGTGATCCGCCTCATAAATGTCAATCTATGGGGATGTGAGGACTGGTATGAAGACCGTGAGCAAGTGAAGGCACAAGTGCATGAATGAAAGCACACAAGCATGCACACACATACACACACACGTGCACACAAGATAAGAGCAAAGAGTGGAACAATGGAAGGTCTTTGATTACAAAAGAACTCTCTTACAAAGCTCCAATCTCTAAGATGCCAACCTCAAAAATGAGATCTCTAGATCTTTTTATAGTTTTGAGAGTATATTTGGCCCTGTCAAGACCCACTCTTCGGCCTAGTTAAAAATTAGGTTCCAGGTCTTATTTGAGGGCCGAAACAAAGTCTGAAAACTATGAAAATTGCAAAAATGTGAAATGGTATTTACAATAGCTTTTAGTGATAAGAATCACTATTTTTATAGGGATTGCTATTGAAAATTTGACATGTGCTTCTTGAAGCTCCCTACATGCTCTCTCTTCTTGTATGTCCACTTCTCGCACATCCGCACCTTGTGCTTGAGAATGAGTGTCAACACTCCCCCCTTTTGAGGTTGTCATCCCTGAGAGACCCTTGGTGGAGTGGTTGTTTCATGTAGTACTTTGAGAGGTAGTTTCCATCATGTATCAACAAGAGCGATCTATCTTTTGAATGTGGTAGGATCAGTTGTCTGGTTCTTCATTTTTTCACTGCTAGCCTTTGGTCATTTTAGTTCCTTGGCATGTAGTTACTCCTTGGATTCTAGCATCAATGTGTGATTGTGAGCTTCCAAAAAACTGCTAGTTGCTCAAAAGAGGTTGTCCATGTTGACTTTGAGCAGCTGTTGGTTGTGAATTTCTTCATAGGTATTGATGTTGTAACCTTGACGTCCTCTGGATCTTTACAATATGGCTATCATTTTTTCCATATCAAGTACTTTTAACCCATAACGAATGATGGGTAAGTGTGTTAGTGCATGGGTTGAAGAAAATCCATGCCTTGTGCACAACCTTGTAACATGGCTTTATGTTTGCATACTTGGGGAATGCAATGTAAGACGTATGGTGCAAAAAAGGTGGGTCTTGAGATTAGTGCTCAAGGGTATGCTGACAAAGAGGTTTCCTAATCTATCATTGTTATAGTGTTGCCGAAGTGTGCTTATCATGGTGAAAGGTCGGTCAATGTTCAACTCTTCATGTTGTACTCCCATCACGGTGATTGACCCTTAGCTTGTCTTTAATTGTTGATGGATGTCCTTGTTGGAGATTCACTCACTAATTACACATAATGACATAAAGATGAAGAGAAGCAGAAACAAAGCATTTAGAAAATCAAAGCCTTAGTGAAGGGACAAATTCACGTCTGTAATATACAATGTAGAAACTTCCAGAATTACGAGTTTTGAATCTCAGATCCAAATGTATATAAGAGAGTTGAGAGAGTGCTTAATATATAGAAGAGAATATGAGCAGGAGAGCTGCTATAGAAGCGCTTGTAGTAGACGCAAGTGTGCGTATGTAGAGATGAATAATAGAACCTAAAATGTCGGGTATTCATCTGTAAGAGAGATGGTAAGGAGAAACTACTCAGCATATCAGAGTTCTCGTGGCTATGAGCGAAGTGAGGCCAAGCCAGTTTGTACACATCTTCTCTTATAGAAAACACATGTTCATCTGGAAGTTTTTGAGCGCATTCTTTGTATGTGAAGAAATCTGAGTGATTTCATGTTACTATGAAAGTTAGTTAACAGTTACAATTTTCTCAGAAAACATTTTTTCGGTACTTCTGAGAGTTAGATCTCGCAGCACAGTGTAAAGATTTTTATGAGTGATAGCTCATTTTGAAGCTAGGAGTCTGAACTACAAATTGATCAAAAGAGTTTTGTGAAACGGGACATGTACACAGTACAAAGTCTGAACGTAAAAGACATCCAAAACTGGTGAAGTTTTTTCTCAAACTTCAAATAGAGTTCATTTACTGAAGGAAGCTCAGGTATTACTTCCTTATTTCAATTACAAATATTTGAAGTAACTACAAACAGAATTGCAATTGATTCCGGTAAGATTCCTGTAAGATTATGGTGACAGTTCGGTAACATTCCAATGAAGTTCCGGTGATGTTTCGGTGAGTTCAAAACACAGGTTTGGCACAGTTAAGTGACGGAAAGATTATCTAACTGTAAGCAGACACATTAGTGTAAAGTTTGAAGTAAATCACTTCAAAATTAAAGCTTGAAGTAAAATGAAAAGCTTTCTGTAAAGTGAATTTTCAAAGTTCACTAAAACAGTAGTAAAGTTTTCAGGTTGCTAAGCTACTGATGATTATAGAGGTGTTCTAACATCACTCTAGCTTAGTTCTAGCTGAGTCGTGGCAATTTTCCACAGTCTTGTTAGTGAACAAGCTTTTTCCGCGACATCACATAACCTCAACAAGTGGTATCAGAGCAGAAAAGGTTCTGAAGAACAGAAAGGTTCTCAAAGAGTAAATGGAAGTAAAGATACAAGAGAATCTGAAGAATTCTCATAAAGAAAGGTGAAAGCTAAGGTGATCAATAGCAAACGGAATTAGAGAAGCATTCCAAAGTCATTCTCAAGGGTAAAGGTTTACAAAAGGTAAAATCCTTTAACGTTATATTCACCGGAAGTAACAGAAACAAGAAGATTATGGCGTTTCATATTTCTATTGACAAATTGGATAGAGATAACTATCCTGCATGGGTATTGCGAATGGAAGGTTTACTTATGAGTAAAGACTTAATGAAATATGTGAGAGGAGAAGAAAAGAAGCCAAATTTTGAAGACAACAGTCAACCAAAGAAAGAAGAGTTAGAAGCCTTGATGTTCTGGTAGAAGAAAGATGCAACGACAAGAGCGTATATCTACAATACCATTACAGATCATCTACTACCGCACATTAGAGGTCTGGAGAAAGCGAAAGACATATGGAGTGCATTGGAAGATCATTTCCAAGACACTACTAAATCTAGGAAGGCTAGCTTATGGTCGGAGTTCACAACCTTCAAGAAAAAGCAAAGTCAAAGCATTATTGATTATGTTACTAAGATGAAAGACTTGGCAGACAGTCTTGGATCAATTGATGAAAATATTGAAGACCACAGGTTGATAGCGCAAATGCTTGTCGGACTGAGAGGAGATGAAACGTGGAAACTTTTTGTACTCTCAACTGAACTTTCTTTAAATCATTTTGTACTAGATTAAATCAGTTGCTTGGACTAATGTTAACATTTGAGAAAGATTTGAAGACAGATGGAGATAAAGGACATAGTTCTGCTATGTACGCAAAGAATAAGAACAAAGGTGATAAAGGTAAAGAAAAAGATGAAGAAGAGATGGCTACTCAAGAAAATTATGCAAGAGGAAGAGGTAACATCAGAAAGAGAGGTAATACAAAAGGAAGAGGTAACAACAAGAAGAATTGTTGGGTCTGTGGATTAAACAATCATTTGGCTCATGATTGCTGGCATAATTCTCAAGGATCAAGTCAGAATCAAAATAACAACAATAGAGGCAGAAGCGGAAGATATCAAAGAGGCAAACAAACTCAAGAGGCGGATATGGTAGAGGTGGAGCAAGAAGTTGGGGACAGAATCAGTCTCACAACACTACCTACTACAACTATGTGAATGATACACAGAATGATGATCATACAACGTTGATGATGAATTGGATAAGTTCATTAGAGATGAAGATCTCAAGGTATTCTATATTGACTCTGATTGTTCAAATCATTTGTCACGAAATATAGAATTGTTATCAGAACTGGAAGGAGGTATGTCAAATCATACAATACAAACAGGTGATAACACAAAACATAATGTAAGGTCAATTGGAAAGGTAAAGTGTAAGAGTGGAGCTGACCTACTAACAAATGTTTTGTATGTTCCAACAATCCCGAAGAATCTGATCAGTGTGGGACACATAGTAGAAAAAGGTTTTCAAGTCAGGTTTACAAATGAAGGAGTATTTGTTGAAGATCCAGAGAAAGGATACAAACAAATTGTCCATGGTAAAAAGGAAGTTAGACTTTTTACTCTTAAAGTACAAGGGAATGTTGGTCAAGCTTTGATCACACATGGTGATAAAGCATTTACAGAAGTAGATCTCTGGCATAAGAGGTTAGGACATTTTAATGAAAAAGGAATCAAAGTTATGGTGGAAAAACAATATGTGAAAGGATTGCTGAATATGAAGAATCAACATATGATTCCCAAGTGCAAAGCCTGTCAGATGGGAAAAGCCCACAGGTTACCATTTCCGAAAAATGGCTACAAACATGATGGTGTGCTAGAGCTCATACATACAGATGTATGGGGACCGACAAAAGAAGGATCCATCAGCGGATCAAGGTATTATGTTCTTTTTATTGATGATGAAACGAGATGGATAACATTTTATGTTTTGAAAGAGAAGTCATAAGTGTTTGAAGCTTTCAGACATTTTCATGCATATGCTCAAAGATTTACAGGACAAAAACTCAAAAGACTAAGGTCTGATGGAGGACGAGAATATTTTTCTCAAGAGTTCAATGATTATCTGTGGAATGCACGTATCAAAAGAGAAATAACTTGCAAGTATACACCGTAACAAAATGGAGTAGCAAAAAGAAGAAACCGAACTCTAGTTGAGTTTGCAAGAGCAATGTTAAAGGAGAAGAATTGTTCAAACTATCTTTGGGTTGAGGCTGTAAATACGGCCACATATCTTGTAAACAGATTACCATGTATAGCTTTAAATGTGATGACCCCTTATGAAGCCTCGTGGGGTAAGAAGCCAACACTTGATCATTGTAAAGTGTTTGGATCAGTTTTGTATGCTTATGTACCATCACAACTTAGACATAAGCTTGAACCAAAGGCTGAAAAATATGTGTTCATCGGATATGCTGAAAAGCAGATGGGTTATAGGTTATGGAGTCCTTTAACCAAACAATTTATTGTTTCCAGAGATGTGACATTTGATGAAGAAAAGAGCTGGTATACAGATAAAGAGCATAGTGTTGAAACACTTGAAGAAGAGATAAGAAGAATTGAAAAAGATAAATCATATATGGAGGTAAACGGAGATGAAGATCATATGAGGGCAAGTATATCTAGGATCGGATCAGGTATGAGAAATGAAGATGGACCGAGATTTGATGAAGATATGTATTCAGATACACATGCAGAATATGAGCTAAGAAGGTCAAACAGAGTAAGGAAACAACCGACAAGGTATTCCTATGACACTTCTTATTTGACTCAGAAAAACTATGCTTACTTAGTAAAGGAAGATGAAGAACCTCAAAATTATAGTGAAGCAAAAGGTAAGGAACAATGGGAAGAAGCAATGAAGGATGAGTTTAAAGCGCTGGAAGAGAACAAGACTTGGGATCTTGTTCCAAAACCAAAAAGAAAGAAAGTGATTGGAAATAAATGGGTTTACAAAGTTAAGAAGCTTGCAGATGGAAGGATAGCCAGATACAAAGCCAGACTGGTAGTTAAAGGCTATGCTCAGACTCATGGCATAGATTATGATGAGACATTTAGTCCGGTGGCAAAGATGTCAACCATAAGGACATTGATTGCTATAGCAGCATCAAAAGGATGGAAGCTAAGTCAGCTAGATATAAAGAATGCATTTCTGAATGGATATATATCAGATGAAGTCTACATGGAACAACCTGAAGGGTTTGTAAGTTCCAGTTACCCAAATCATGTTTGCAGATTAAGAAGAGCTCTCTATGGATTGAAGCAAGCTCCAAGAGCTTGGAATTATAGACTTGTGAAGTATCTCAATGACCTTGGATACCAAAGCTAAAAAAGCAGATGCAAGTCTACTCATTAAGAGAACAAATGAAGGTATGATCTACATTTGTATTTATGTAGATGACATTATAATCACAGGTACCTCAGATGAAGGAATGAAGGAGGTAAAAAGATTACTTGAAAAAGAGTTCAAGATGAGTGATCTAGGAAAGTTGTCATACTTTCTTGGAATGGAAGTTACATATACAGATCATGGTGTATATGTTTTGCAAGAAAGGTATCTCCTAAACTTACTGAATAAATTTAACATGGAGAATTGCGGAGAAGCTTCAACACCGCTTGAAGTAAATCATAAACTCAACTAATATGATGGTGTAGAGTTTAAAGATATGAGAAAGTATCAATCTTTAGTCAGAAGCTTGATTTATGCTACGCTAACAAGACCAGATCTTAGTTATGCAGTAGGAGTTCTCTCACAGTTTATGCATTGTCCGAAGGATCAACATTGGGTTGCAGGACAAAGAGCTCTTAAATATATCAGAAGAACTATAAAAGAAGGATTGTATTATCCTTTTACATTAGATATAAAGCTGAGAGCATACAGTGACTCAGACTGGGCAGGAAGTCAAGATGACAGAAGGTCAACACATGGGTATATGATATATGTAGGAGATAAGCTTGTCAGTTGGTGTTCAAAGAAGCAGCATACAATAGCTTTATCATCAATTGAATCTGAATATAAAGGACTAGTGGAAGCAGCTAAAGAAGTAATATGGATGCAAACCTTGTTCAAAAGCATGGGTATTAATCAAGGTATACCTATCATACATGGAGATAATATGAGTTCATTGTATCTTGCAGCAAATCTAGTATTTCATGCAAGAACAAAGCACATAGAGATTCAATATCATTTCTTGAGGGAAAAGGTAATGGAGAAGGAGATTGAAATAGTATTCACTCCTACAAAAGATCGGATTGCAGATATTTTAACAAAGAGCTTGGATGGAGTAAAGAGAAGTAGATTCAAAGAAATGGCAGGAATAAAAGAAAAGAGGAATATATGAAAGATCGGAAGATGCTAATTAGTAATTGAGGGGGAGCTGTTGGAGGTTCACTCATTAATTAGGCATAACGACATAAAGATGAAGAGAAGCAGAAACAAAGCATTTAGAAAATCAAAGCCTTAATGAAGGGACAAATTCATGTCTATAATATAGAGTGTAGAAACTTCCAGAATTACGAGTTTTGAATCTCGGATCAAAATGTACATAAGAGAGTTGAGAGAGTGCTTAATATATAGAAGAGAATATAAGCAGGAGATCTGCTGTAGAAGCGCTTGTAGTAGACGCAAGTGTGCGTATGTAGACATGAATAATAGAACCTGAAATGTCGGGTATTCATCTGTAAGAGAGATGGTAAGGATAAACTACTCAACATAGGAGAGTTCTCGTGGCTATGAGCAAAGTGATGCCAAGCCAGTTTGTACACATCTTCTCTAATAGAAAACACATGTTCATGTGGAAGTTTTTGAGCGCATTCTTTGTATGTGAAGAAATCTAAGTGATTTCATGTTATTGTGAAAGTTAGTTAACAGTTACAATTTTCTCAGTAAACATATTTCCGGTACTTCTGAGAGTTAGATCTCGCAGCACAGTGTAAAGATTTTTATGAGTGATAGCTCATTTTGAAGCTAGGAGTCTGAGCTACAAATTGATCAAAAGAGTTTTGTGAAATGGGACATGTACACAGTACAAAGTCTGACCGTAAAAGACATCTAAAACTAGTGAACTTTTTGCTTAAACTTCAGATAGAGTTCATTTACTGAAGGAAGCTTAGGTATTACTTCCTTATTTCAATTACAAACATTTGAAGTAACTACAAAGAGAATTGCAGTTGATTCCAATAAGATTCCGGTAAGATTACGGTGACAATTCGATAACATTCCGGTGAAGTTCCTATGATGTGTCAATGAGTTCAAAACACATGTTTGGCACAATTAAGTGATGGAAAGATTATCTAACTGTAAGCAAACATAGTAGTGTAAAGTTTGAAGTAAATCAGTTCAGAATTAAAGCTTGAAGTAAAATGAAAAGCTTTCTGTAAAGTGAATTTTCGAAGTTCACTAAAACAGTAGTAAAGTTTTCAGGTTGCTAAGCTACTGATGATTATAGAGGTGTTCTAACATCACTCTAGCTTAGTTCTAGTTGAGGCGTGGCAATTTTCTGCAGTCTTGTTAGTGAACAAGCTTTTGCCGCGACATCACATAACCTCAACAGTCCTTGTTGATGGTTTAGTGATAAGATTCATTGAGCACATTGTCCTATTTCTTGTTTTTTTCTTCTATTTTGATTTTTTTTTTCACAATGTCACGAAACAAGAAGAAAGAGGTTAGTAGCAATAAGATATTTGACATGTGTCAAATGTGTCATGTGCTTAGGATTCTCAATTGTGTCTATGCACGACCATGTAATGTGTCCCTATATCAATGCACACTTTGGAAAGGCATGACTTGAAAAGGTGCAAAAGATGGGGTTATGCCAAAGGCACATGGTTGTTGCATGTCGAGGCTTTGAATGTGCTTGCAGACGTTGATGTGGCCTTTGTTGGAGGTATCCATTGGATTTCAAAATGGTGATTGATCATTCCTCCTTATGGGGATCCATTTTAGAACCATGTTTGGCTGTGTAGAGATCACCTTTGGCCTGTTCATTGTTGGATGGTTTCTTACATTGTGTATTATCTGTGGTGGGCTCTTTGGTTCAAGGGGGGCTATTGATGCTTTTGTCTTCCAAACCCATACCCTTGAGGATTTTCTTCTCACTATTGCCAAAGAGTTGAGTGGAACTTTGTTTGATCTCTGTGCTTAGTTCTGACCCTTGCTTCTCCTTGGCTTCTTTGTTGAGACTTTTCTCGTGAGTGAGAGCCTAGGGTTTTGTGTATGTAAGAATGTCTTGGGTACCCATATGTGTATTTGCACATGTTAAGTTGTAGCCAATTTCTTAGGCACCCAAATTTGTCCGATACTTTGTGGTTGAGCTTGGCATGGTTGCTTGGTTCTTCTTTTATCATGTTTGGTGTGGTTGGATACGAATCGTTGTGGCAACACTGATGGCTGCTCTCCTTTTCGTACCTAGATTTGCTTCATGCCTGAAACTTCTTTCTTCTCGAATTTTGTTTGTCTATTTCATATAGCTATTGTCTTGTACTATTTTACTTGCCTCTTTGGTTGAATTACTATGCTTGCATTATTCTTTGAAAAAGAAGAGAGGTCTGGTTGCCTTTGAGACTCTTCTTCCATGATGGAATCCTTTTGGATCATAGAGCTTTTGACACATACAATATCTTCTCCTCTAAGGTTAGGCTTAGAAGAACTAAGAGAAGGTGGGACACCTGGATGTGTGAGCATGCAATTCTCTAATTCAAATATAATGCATTGTTCATGTAACCAAACTTGAAGAAGTTGACGTCTTAGGTTTAAGTTGACTGCATGGTTATAAATCCAATCTTGACCAAAGACAAGTGGTTTTGTAAGGTCATCATCTTAACACACTAGCATTTTGATTATCATTGGGATATCTTAAAGGTAGATGGGAAGCTCCACCTCACCCAAAAGAAGAGGTTTCCACTCCTCCCAGACTGATGAGATAAGCTTCTATGGGATTGATGTTCAATTGCAGGTCTTGGCAGTATGAAAGTATAACTGCAGTAGTGTGTGCACCTGAGTCAATCAAGGCTCTCGTAGTCCTTACATTCTTTCCTTGTCCCACCTCTAAGGTCACAAAGGGACATCGGTCGATTATTGGAGAATCAATTACACCCGATGTTTGGCACATGGCCATGTGATAACGTGGGGCTTCAGGACTGAGATCCATGCCTAATTGCCTTAACTTATTTTTTCGAATGTGCTCTTTGGACTCTACTTGTGCTTCTTCTCTATCTCGGAACTCTTTTTCTTTTTGCTTCTTAGTAGTGTTGAGTCACATTAGCATATCCTCTCTAAAAGGTTCTTGACATAGCTTGACTCGACATTCACTAATATAGTTTGGCAAGATGTCACCTTCTAGAGTGGCGAATTGAATAGCACAGCTAGTGGAATTTCTATTAATGATCATGGGTCCATATCCTCATTTCTCTAATTTTTTGGCATGTTTCTTTAGTGTATAAACCAACACTAGGTCTCCTTTCGACCCTTTATCTTTGATATGTGCATCGAAGTACGCCTTTTGTCATTTCTTTGCAGCATATATGCTTGCGGCCGCTCGTAGCCTTGTCTCACCTAAGCATTCTAGAACAAAGATCTTAGAGGACAACTCATGTCCATTCTACTCATGTTCTTGTGCTACTTTTAAAGTTGGGATGAGGAACTCTAATGGTAGCACAACATTCTATCCAAAGACCATCTGAAATGGGGTGTCATTGAGTATTGTTTTATATGTAACACGATAAGCCCAAACAACATGATGAAGTTGTTTTTCCCAATCAGAGCGTTTATTATTTGCCAATTTTGTCAATACATTACATAGGATCTTGTTTGTGCTCTCGACTTGTCTATTAAATTGTGGATGATAGGGAGCAAACTTCTTATGTATCACCAAGAATTCTTGGAGAAGGTTTTCAATGACCTCCTTCAAGAAGTGTGTACCTCTATCACTCATTAACTCTATTGGTAACCCATATTTGGTGAACACATTCTCAAATAAGAACTTAGCCACAATTTGAGCATCATTCTTTGTAGTTTCTTCTACTTCCACCCACGTTTTAAGGTAATCTGTGGCTACAATAATGTATTCTACATGGGAGTTTCTAGCTAGAGGGTTAATAGGACCTACAAAGTCTATAGCCCACTTTGAGAATGCGCATCTTCCCATCATTGGCCTCAAAGGCATCTCGTCGTTTCTAATCAGATATTGTGCACATTTGCATGTGTCGCATTTCTTCACATAGGTACGTGCATCACTATGAAGAGTTGGCCACCAAAGTCATGAGAATAGAGCGGTCTTAATAACATGATCAAGCCCAAAGTGTCCACCTGCAACACCACTATGTGCAGTTTCTATGATTTTCAAATAGTCTAAATCGTGAATGCACAATCTTAAGTAACCATCTCTGCCTCTCTAGTATAGGTTGTATCCTACTAAGCCGTGGTCCTGAGCCTCTTGCTCCATGATCTGTTTTCTTGATAGACTAGCCTCTCTAGGTAATGTTCCCAATCTCATAAATTCTACCAATGGAGCACTCCAATCTAGAATTAACGACACATGATAAAGGGTAGCATGCTCGGCTAGGGGTCTCTCTTTGCACATTGGACAATTCTTCCTCCACTCATGAATTTATTTGTCCATACTAGGCCAATACACTCCTAAATGTTTTAAATTCTGCAATGTTCATTGTTTAGAATAGTGTTTTCCTAGCAAGCCTTGATGGGCTTGTTGCAACCAACTACTATGTTCATCATGCTCGACACAAAAAGCTAATACACCCTCTATATCTTGTTTGTACATGCTTCCTACCAATATTTGATAGTTTTGTGATCTTAGAATTTCTTCTTTGTTTGTTTTCACATTCTTATTTGCTAGTCCAAAGGTCAGGATAGGTACCAATGTATTTCCCCATTTAGGAACAACTTCTAAATTGAACAAATAAGCATCGGTCAATTCATTAGACACTCCTTGCGGAGGCTCACCTGAAGTGATGTGAGAAAGGTGATCTGTCGTAAGGTGGGTCCTACCTTTCCTAACAACCACGTCAAAGTCATATTCCATTAGTAAGAGGAACCATCTCACTAAACATCCTATATTACAAGGTTTATTGACCAAATATAATTAAGCTTGATGATTAGTGAAAAACTAAACTTTTTGGCCAATAGATAGTGTCTAAGCTTCTGCACAACATATTCCATGCCTACAACGTGTCTTTTAGTTGTTGTATAGTTTCATTCAGTCGTGTTTAGTTTTCTACTAGCATATGCTATAGGTAGATTGAGATTTCCTTCACCTGTGGGTTGTGCCAGCACATATCCTATTTCATGATTGGAGACATCTTGATGGAATGGTTTATTCCAATCAGGAGTGGTCAGTATTGGTGCTATGCACAAACATCTCTTCAGCTCATTGAAGGAATTTTGGCATTCATCGCTCCACTCAAAATTTGTCAACAAGGCATAAAGAGGTTTAGCTGTGATTGC
Source organism: Ceratopteris richardii (assembly GCA_020310875.1). Classification (NCBI taxonomy): domain Eukaryota; kingdom Viridiplantae; phylum Streptophyta; class Polypodiopsida; order Polypodiales; family Pteridaceae; genus Ceratopteris; species Ceratopteris richardii. The sequence goes on along the minus strand of CM035418.1, from coordinate 159,266,665 downwards.
ATTTATGTGGATAAACTTTCGGTAATATCCACAATGGCCCATAAAGGCTTGTACTTCTTTAACATTCCTTGGCCTTGGCAACTCTACTATGGCTCTTACTTTGTCCTCATCTATTGATATTTCATTCTTAGAAACAATATGACCTAAGATTTTACCTTTTCATACCATGAACACACACTTTTTTGGGTTCAGACACACTCAATATTCTCTACACTTGTTGAAGATCTGTCTGAGCTCAGGGATGTGGTATCTTCTTTCTTGGGAGTGAGCACATATATTTTCCATATATACTTCTAAGCTCTTTTGCAAGAACTCTTTGAAAACATGACAGATGAGTCTTTGGAATGTTGTAGGTGTTTTGGTGAGCCCGAATGGCATCACATGAAATGCAATGATTCCCCACTTTGTGGTGAAGGCAAGTTCCTATGAGAACATATTTTTGGCTTTGATTGTGTAACCTTTCTAGTTGATTGGAAGATAAGTATTATTACCTTCTTCACCGTCACTCATCTCCCCTATTTTGTCTAGAGGTATCTATGGCCCTTTTTGTTTAGAGCCTGCTTTTGTCATATTGGAATGAAGTTCTGAAACTTGATTGGCCACGTGATTCCATAGCTCTAGTTTTACTTTGACTAGCTCTTCTAAGGTGAAATGACACTAAACCTTAGTGTTCTTCACAACTTTAGTGTTCCATAGAACCACTAAGTCTTCATTTCTTGCCAATATTATGGGATATCTAATCTGGAGAGATTCACATTCCCATGGTCTTGTGAATTATGGCAACTCTTGTAAAGATTTAGATTTAAAATCTAATCTTTCATCTTCTTGTTGCTCTACTTGGTTTCCATAAATACATGGAATGTCTTAGGGAAAATGATCATGAAGGTCATCAATTTTAGGAATTGGAGGGGGATTAATCTTCTCCTTGGACCATTAATCTTCTTGTATTTCCCCCAAGAACTCTTGAGAGTACTGCTGAATTGAAAGAGTTGTTCCATCATCTGTGGAATAAGGAACATAAGCTTTCATCGGTGGTGAGCTTTCTCTTTCGACAACTAGTACAGCCTGTGGGGGCAAAGAAACCTAAGGCTTACTTATGAACTGCTCTAATCTTTTGATCTGGTATATGTGAGAAGAGATGAGTAGGTTGCTAATATTTTCACTAAAGCACTTGGAGCTAACAAGTTATAGATTTTTCGAGAGATGCTTGGATATGACGTTGAGCTTGAGGGGATGTGTTGAGATATCAAGGTCAACATGTGATCTAGGATGACAGGCATCGTTTTTTTTCATTTCTCTAACATGTATACTGGTCATGCTAGTATATGTTAGGGACACCTCATTGCGCTTTATTAAATTTATCTACCGAGAGTGATGGCACATTTGTTTCTTGCGAGCTCACTCATCCGCGGACATTAGGATTTTCCTTATGTACTATTATTTATATATTGCAATTGTTGTATTCTTGTTTTAGGTCACTCTTGTACATTCCTTTTATGTAATATTAGAAGAAGAAGATCATTCTTCCTTGCCTCAATCTTTGTGTGTGCTTCTCTTAGATTGTGAGACTGTGTGTGAGCTCTCTTTCTGATCTCCTTCCTTGTGACAAGAGAGAGATAGAGAGAGAGGGAGGGGAGGGTAGGGTAGGGGAGGGGAGAAGAGGAAGAATAGGAGTGAAGGAGTGGAGAGGAGCAAAGAGAGTAAATAAAAAAGATGTGAAGAAGTGAGAAGAAAAGGGAAGAGAAAGGTAGAAAGAAGATTGAAAGGAAGAGAGAAAGAGCGCTGAATTTTAAGAGGAAAATGGAGAGGAAAAAAGGGAAGAGAAGAGTAGGAAGAAGAAGAGGAAAAGAGGAAGTGAAAAATAATGTTGCTTTATGCAAGGAGATTGAAAAGGAGAGGAGTGGAAGGAGAGTTAAGGAAGTATAAGGAGATGAAGAGAGAAAGAATGTTGAAGCCTATGTATGCATGCATGTTTTGTATAGGAAACATAGAAAGACTATGAGAAAAGGTACACTTGCTATCTAAATATCTTGTATGTGTGAAGTATCAACAATCTAAGAAAGCTTTTTGATGTTCTATTGGATCCAAAAATGAAAGAAAAAGAACTAGTTTTGCTATGTTGGTGTGTCTATGCATTGTGCCTGTGTTTTTGTCCCAATGGTTAGTGAATGAAAAGAAGAGATTAATGAAGAAGAAGGTAGAAAGAGTGAACATGATCACAAAGAAAAGATGACAAAAGATGATCAACATTTTTGCAGTTTCAAGGGAACTTATCAACAAAATTCGCCTCAATTTTTAGCTTTCAAATGGAAGTTATCATCCTAAATTTCCTGAATCTTTATAATGGTGGAGGAAAATAGAATAGGACAAGACAAAACTTTCCACTTTGGATGAACATATTTTTAAAGAACTTTGCTCCTTCAGATGAGCATACTAGGGCTTTAAGCACCGAGTTCTTCCTATATCAGGGATAGATTAGAATGCAAGGATATGAAAATAAGAACAAATAAATCTTATTGAAGATATCACATCAGGTGCCTCATCTTTTTGCACGTACATAAGTTTGTGGTTGAGCTTGGGAGACATTTCATGCGCTTGTATTCAAGGAGTGCTACCACACCTTAAATGGGGTAGAAGAACTTTCCTTGGTGTTTGAGGATGGATGAAACTCTTGACCTCAACCTTCAAGAAAAAGGACTACTTGGAAGAGATCAAGGAAGCCCATGACTTTAGTTCTAGTACCTAACAAAAACATGAATTTCATTTAGTATTTGAGCTATGGGGAGAGAGAATTTACTTCTTTCATGGTTCATATGGAATTCTAGCTATCTAGTTTGACTAAGTAGTAGAATGAAAAGGCTCCTCATGAGGGCCTATGTTAGAAATGCCTAGGTGCGCATGCACATAGGTTGTGTCCAAAGATGCACGAGGAGGTGTGATTGTATTGAGTAAGATAAAATTAAAAAGCGCTTATCATAATATCAGAGTAAAGGATCATGATGTACATAAAACAACTTTTCATACAAGATTTGAGCATTATGATTATCTTGTAATGCCCTTTGGTTTAATAAATTCTCCAACTACTTTTATGCTCATGAGTGATATTTTTCATCCTTTAAATGGTGAATTTGTAGTTGATTTTGTGGATGATTTGTTGGTTTACATTAAGAGTTTCAAAGAACATGAATGTCACTTTCTTTCATGTTTAGATGTTGGATGAGAATACTTTGTACATCAACCTAGAGAAGACACAGCTATGTTTATCAGAGGTTCCTTTAAATGGTGAATTTGTAGTTGATTTTGTGGATGATTTGTTGGTTTACATTAAGAGTTTCAAAGAACATGAATGCCACTTTATTTCATGTTTAGATGCTGGATGAGAATACTTTGTACATCAACCTAGAGAAGACACAGCTATGTTTATCAGAGGTTGAGTACTCATGAATTATAATTTTTGTAGATGGAATTAGAATGGATTCACGGAAAGTTTCTATGATCCTGAGGTGGCCAATTCCTTAGAATCAGTGCAAGTTGTGATCATTCTTAAGATTTTTGGGCTTCTATAGAAAATTCATTGTTAGCTATTCACATGTAGATGTGCCATTAATATATTTATTGCAGAATAATGAAATCTTTGTGTGGGCAAGTGTGCAACAACAAGATTTACATGCATTGAAACAAGTAGTTTCAAGTGCCCACATTTTATAAATGGTAGATCCTTAGAAACATTCTCATTTATAAACCAATGCTAGTGGCATGATAGTTGGTGCAATTTTGATTCAAGATAGTAGACGAGTTGCTTTTCAAATCAAGAAACTTTCTCCATCTTAGAGAAACTGACTTGTCCTTGAACAAGCGATATATGCAATAGTTCATGCTTTGAATAGTGGGGGACACCATCTATATGGGGCAATTTTTAAAGTATACACAGATCATCACACATTGAAATATTTTTGTTCCTAGCTTGAACTTCAAGGGAGACAAGCTAGATGGGATGAGTGGATGCAAGAGATTTATAAAAAACTTCTATTTAGAAAAGTCAAAAGTGATACAATTGCTTTCTTATATCTCTTCATCTTCCAACATGCTCTCATCCACAAAGCTTTATTCTTCAATTCCAATTTTCTATTTTCCTTTGAAATCTTTTTCCTTCATAGTTGGTCTCTCTTTCCCTAAGCCTTCTACTCCAAGGTGAGGGTGTAATTGTGTTAGATGAGTTGATTAGACCACTTAAAATCGATTCTTTGTTGACCACTATTATCATTGTTCTTATCTTTCTCACCTACTTCTTCAACTTGCAATGAACTTGTGCATGGTTACCAAGGCTTTAGCTCATCAAAGAGAACATCCCTACTTTCCTTTAGCTACTTGGTGATGCGGTTTTAGCATCTATACCCCTTCTGTTCCATAGAATATCCTAAAAAGATACATCTTTCAAATTAGGCATCGAACTTTAACCTCAACTCTTGAGGTACATGTACATATCATACACAACCAAAGATTCTACGATGTTAAATGCAAGGCCTTTCTTCCACTCCATGCTTCCTCATGGATTAAATGATGTATAACTAATTGAGGAAATCCATTCATGATGTAGGTGGTTGTATATGTATTCTCTCCCTTATAATAATGAGGCATATTCATTTCTTTGAGCATAGATCTTGCTACTTGTGCTATGTGTCTATTCTTTCTCTCTGCTATTCAATTTTATTGGGAGGTATACTTGCATGTAAATTATCTTTTGACACCATTTACTTGAAAACATTTAGAAAATTCATGGGAGAAGTACTCTCCTTCTTCATTGGGTCTCAAAGTTTTGATAAACTCTCCCAACTCCTTCTCCACCCATGGCTTGAATTGCTTGAAGTAGTGGAACACATCTGATTTATTCCTAATGTAATACAGCCACATATTTCTTGAAAACGCATGGATGTGGTTACAAAATACACATTTCCAACAAAGGATGCTTCTCTTTTTGGACCCCAAACATTTATCAAAATGACTCCTAAAACATTTTCACTCACAAAGGTACCCTTCCTCAACAACAATCTTGATTGCTTTCTGTGTTGGCAATCTACACAAATTTCATGCAACATTTTAGATGTTAAATTTGACAAGCCTCTTACCAAGATCCTCCTTTGCATATCCTTAAGCTCGTTTAGGTTGATGTGACCTATTTTTGTATGCCATAGGTCCAACTCTACTATCCTCTTGTCTCCATATGTGAGATACATTGAATGGTGTGGCTGATTTATGTCCATTTTGAACATTCTTCCTTGCTTCTTTCCTTTTTCCATGAGCTTGAAACCTACCTTTGGATTCTCAACAAAACATCATTTCTCATTTAGACTAGATTGGTAGCCTTTCTATGCCGTCTGGCATATTGAATCAAGTTTTTGTTAATAGTAGGTGCATACAATACCTCTGAGAAAAACTTTGCCCTTTGATTCCATTAAAAAATGATATCTCCCACATGTTGAATGGTAGGATTTGGGTTTTAACACGTTTCCACATGTCCTTCATCCTTTGGGACCTAAAAATAACTAAAACGATCCTCATGAGTTATGATTTCTACATCAGTTGTCTACATATCATGCATC
>CM035418.1:159143565-159256065 GCA_020310875.1 Ceratopteris richardii | reverse complement strand
AATAATAAATGACCTTTCTTTGTGGCCTGCCATGGTGGGATGTTATAATTGACCAAACATACAGGCCATGTGCTCCATGAAGAACTGCATAAACCAAATGGATTCACTCCATCCATAGCTAGGCCTAGACGTATGGACCGAGGCTCACTAGCAAACTCTGGCCACTTACTATCTTTGTGCTTCGAAGCACCAAATTCAACAGGCACTCGCATTACACCATCTCTAGACCTGCTCTTTGTATGCCATGAGATTAACTCAGCTATAGATTTGCATCTAAACATGTTCTTAATTCTTGGAATGATAGGAAAGTGGCAAAGAACCTTTGCAAGGATTGCTTCGCCTACAAGGTCTTCTCTAAATCTATTTGCTCCACACTTTGGACATACATCGGGATGCTCATACTCATTTTGAAAGAGGATGCAATCATTCGGACAAGCATGAATTTTATTATAATCCATTCCAATGGACTATAAAAGTTTTTTTGCATCTCCACGTGTTGGAGGCATGTCATTGCCCTCTGGAAAAAATTGATCTTTAAGAAGCCTGCAACAAGCAATTAAAACGATATTAGTAAATAAAGCTTTTTTGATACAACAATGAAAGCCAATTTGTTCTCCACTTACCTGAACAATTCAGTGACACTACTATCTGACCATCCATAAATGGATTGCAGATTGAGCATCGCGAGTGATGCACGTAGTAAAAATATTTTTGCTCCATTGTAAAGTGGTAAATGAGCTAGTCTTCGCATGTTTTCATATTCTTCATCGACTTCTGATCGTCTTGTGTCCATGAAACTCTCGACATCTTCTCCACCATCATGATCTTCGTCCATCTCATAAAATGCTTCGAGCATCTCTTCCATATGTTCATTCTGTGTATTATTATTAGTACTTGCTTGTACGTCTAAGTCCTTGTTTGTTCTCTTTTGTCCACGAGAGGTTACCGGTGCAATGTTGTTTGGGTCCATCTGCTCACCTCTGGGACCATGCGAATGGTAGCATAGGTTTTCTAGTCGACTCCTATCAAAGGATCCATACTCTCTAACATGTGCAGTACAAATCCATTGTTTCCGATAAATTTGATACTTGCAGTGAGTGCGAGGACATGCCATTCTGTCCTTTGAATCCAAAGAAGCCATCTGCTACAATATGGATATTTTAGATCATTGGTTTTTTTTAATTAAACCTAAAAATCTTACTCCTAAAGACTTAAACCTGAAATACTAAAACCTAAATACTTAAACACCTAATATAACCTAAAACCCTAATCTTAAAACCCTAATCTATATAATTATCCTATTTTATCTATATATTCAGATTTTATTCTTAATTAATCCTATTTTTATATATATAATTATATATATAACTATATATATTTAATTAAATTATTTAGAACACTAGTTCTTTTTATATTTATTTATCTTTATAATTATCCTATTATATATATATATATATATATATATATATATATATATATATATATATATATATATATATATATATATATATATATATATATATATATATATATATATATATATTCAGATTTTTTCCTTAAACCCTAAAACCCTATCCTAATCCTGAAAAACCTAAAACCCTATTTTATATATATATTTATTTATATATTCATATTTTTTCCTTAATTAACCCTATTTTTATATATTTAATTATATATATTTAATTAAATTATTTAAAACACTAGTTCTTTTTATATTTATTTATGTATATAATTATCCTATTATATATATATATATATATATTTATTTATTTATTTAATTACTTATTCAAATTTTTTCCTTAAACCCTAAAACCCTAAAACCCTAATCCTAAAAGCCTAAAACCCTAATCCTAATCCTAAAAACCTAAAACCCTATTTTATATATATATTTATTTATATATTTAGATTTTTTTCCTTAATTAATCTTATTTTTATATATTTAATTATATGTAGTTAATTAAATTATTTAAAACACTAGTTCTTTTTATATTTATTTATCTATATAATTATCCTATTATATATATATATTTATTTATATATTCAGATTTTTTCCTTAATTTTTTTCTATATTTTCTCTTTATATAAATTTAATTGACTTATATGTATGCCTAAACCCTAAAACCCTAATCTTAAAGATCTAGACCTAAAGTATGTATATTTGTGTACGCATGTGTATATACGTGTATATATGTATTATATGTGCATGTGTATGTGTGTATATATGTTTTGTAGGTGTTAAAACCCTAAAACCCTAATCAAAATGAACTATACCTAAAACATGTATACATGTGTATGCATGCGTATATATATGTGTATGTGTATATATATGTGTATATAGATAGGTGTATAAGTATATGTGTGTATGTGTATGTGTATATATATTCACTCTGATTAAAATGATTAAAATTAAATCTAGTTTTATATTAATCATATATATGTAATTTAATCCTTTAAAACACTTATTCTTATAATTATTATTTATCTATATAATTATCCTATTATATATATGTATATTTATTGATTTAAAACACTAGTTCTTTTTATATTTATTTATCTATATAATTATCCAATTATATATATATATATATATATATATATATATATATATATATATATATATATATATATATATATATATATATATATATATATATATATATATATATATATATATATATATATATATATATATATATATATATATATATATATATATTCACATTTTTTCCTTATTTTTTTTTTTATTTTCTCTTTATATAAATGTAATTGAGTTATATGTATGCTTTAATCCTAAAACCCTAATCTTAAAGATCTAGACCTAAAATATGTATATTTTTGTATGCATGTGTATCTACATGTACATATGTATTATATGTGTATGTGTATGTGTGTATATATGTTATGTAGGTGTTAAAACCCTAAACTCCTAACCAAAAAGACTTAGACTTAAACCTAAAATACTAAAACCTAAATACTTAAACACCTGTAAATCTAAACCCCTAATCCTAAAACCCTAGTCCTATTATATATATATGTTTATTTATATATTCAGATTTTATTTTTATTTTTTTCTATACTTTTTCTTAAGATAGATGTAATTGAGTTATATGTATGCCTAAACCCTAAAACCCTAATCTTAAATATCTAGACCTAAATTATGTATATTTTTGTACATAGGTGTATATACATGTATATATGTATTATATGTGTATGTGTATGTATGTGTAAATAGCGTAAAAACCCTAATCCTATTTTTATATATTTGATGTGTAAAAAAACTTCAAAATAAAAAATTGATACATTTAATTATATATATCTAATTAAATCACTAGCTTGTGTGTGTATATGTATGTGTGTATATGTGTGTGTGTATGTGTATGTATGCATATGTGTATATATATGTGTGTGTATGTTTGTGTGTATGCATGTGTGTGTGTATGTATGCATGTGTGTACATGTATGTGTGTGTGTATGTATGCATGTGTGTATATGTTTATGTGTGTGTATGTATGCATGCATGTGTGTATATGTGTATGTGTGTGTATGTATGCATGCATGTGTGTATATATGTGTGTGTATGCATGCATGTGTGTATATGTGTGTATGTAAGCATGCATGTGTCTATATGTGTGTGTATGTAAGCATGCATGTCCGTACATGTATGTGTGTATGTATGCATGTGTAAATGTGTAGATGTGGCTGTGTGTGTATGTGTGTGTGTATGTATGCTCTATTTTCCTATGTGTATGTATGCATGTGTGTATATGTGTATGTGTGTGTATGTATGCATGCATGTGTGTATATGTGTATGTGTGTGTATGTATGCATGCATGTGTGTATATGTGTGTATGTATGTGTGTATGCATGTGTATATGTGTGTGTGTATGTATGTGTGTATGCATGTGTGTGTGTATGTATGCATGTGTGTATATGTGTATATGTGTGTATGCATGCATGTGTGTATATGTGTGTGTATGTATGCATGCATGTGTGTATACGTGTGTATGCATGTGTGTGTATGCATGTGTGTGTATGTGTATGTATGCATATGTGTATATATGTGTGTGTATGTATGTGTGTATGCATGTGTGTGTGTATGTATGCATGTGTGTATATTTGTATGTGTGTATGTATGCATGTGTAAATGTGTAGATGTGTGTGTGTATGTATGCTCTATTTTCCTATCTCTATCTTCCTTTCTTTTATCATTCTTTATCTCTCACTCTCTCTCTCTCTCTTTATCTCTCTCTCTCTCATCTCTTTCTCTCTGTCTCTCTCTCTCTCTCTCTTTCTCTCTCTCTCTCTCTCTCTCTCTCTCTCTCTCCCCCTCTCTCTCTTTTCTCTCTCTCTTTCTCTCTCTTTCTCTCTCTATCTCTCTCTCATCTCTCTCTCTTTCTCTCTCTATCAATAGACAATAAAACAATCACTTACAAGTATGTCCCTCTTTTTGATCGTTGTCGTCAAAGTGTAATGTATGTCGTTTAGCGTCGAATTCCAAACCACGGACGCCAAAGAACTTCTGCAAAATCAAAGAGAAGAGAAATTATAAGACCTAAAGCATAGAGAAAGACAAAGGCTAACAGTACGTGCACCACTTACCAAGATGTGAGATCTAAATCGAGAAGGAGTGTGTGTGTGTGTGTAGAGAGAGAGATCTGTGTGTGTGTGTGTGTGCACAAGACAATGTAGTTCGCAATTCGGTTCATGCACGCAAGTTTGACAGAAAACAAACACTACTCAAACACGTGCAAAAATGAAGTTTTGCTCTCGGGTTCCCGGTATGTTTAAAACTTGGCCTCAGTATGGGCGCTGGTATGGGCGTCCGTATGAGCGTCGGTAACTTCCAATAAATTATTGATGCCTATACCGACGCTTATATCGATGCCGATACCGAAGCTTATACCGATGGCTGCGAGACACACCGATGATCTGTTTAAAATGGTCATACCGACGATCACTTCACCGTCGGTATCTTTAAGTGACCTTTTCCAACGTTTATACCGACGTCGAGAGTGACCATCGATATAAGCAGCGTTGGTATGCCCCTCATATGTTGTAGTGAACAAATTTTGAGGAACAAATTTTGAGGGACAAATTTTGAAGGAAAAATTATGAAGGATGAATTTTTTCTGACCCGACAAAGATGAAGTGAGGGGAATCTTGAGTGGTGAACTCTCAAGGACGAAAAGAAGTGGCGCTAGGACATTTTTTTTTTGGGTTGGCATACATTGAGATGAAATCTTGCTGGATTACAGTCCCCCACATCAAGATGTTGCACCCTCTCAGTGCAATTCTTCAACATTGGCTAAAAATTTCTAAGAACAAAATTAGAACTGTCTATGGGCAAAACAAGTTGAAACGAGAACTAGGGTATATACAATGATTGATTTTTTCTCGAAATGTTTCCAATTAGATAAGCCTTCACCCTAGATAAGCCTTCACCCTGGAAATGTTGACCAGAGGCAATTTCTCACCCTATAGGTCCTCTTCTTGTATTGCTCCTTGTTGAAATATCCTGAGCACTTGGTAGGGTCTTGACCATTTTGGTGCCAATTTAGTAGGTACAGATGGAACCTGATATACCAGCACTTGAGCTCCCTCTTCAACCTTATTGATCCTTAAGTGTCTGTCATGAATGTGTTTCCTTTCTTCCTGCTTTTCCTGTAGCCTCTTCATAGTTGTTTCCCTATATTCCTCCAATGCTACCAATCTTCTAATGTGAGGGTCAACATCAATCCTGATCTCATGATATCCTCATCTAAGGTCAAGCTTGGTAAAATACCTAGCTTGATGTAACTGATCAAACAAGTCTTTCAATCTAGGCATTGGAAAACTATTTTTGATAGTTAACTTATTAAGTGCTCTATAGTCTATACATAATCTCATAGAGCCATCTTTCTTTTTAACTAGGAGCATTGGCGATGCCCAAGGTGAGTTACTAGGTTTAATGAAGCCCTTATCTAAATAATCCTGCAACTGCCTCTCAACCTCCTCATGCTGTGAAACACTAAGCCTATAAGGTGGCCTACAAATAGGGTTAGTGTTAGTAACAACCTCAATGGCATGGTCAATGTCCCCTCTCTCAAGTGGTAGACCTTTAGGTAAGTTGGTGGGAAAAACATCTTTATACTCAAACATGATATCCTTAAAACGTTTTACCACATACTCTTGCAAAAAAGAATAATAGAAAGTCCTGTCCATATTTACATTCCTAGCATGAAAATATACATCAGATGAGCTATCTGTACAATGCTCCATATCATGACTATACAATAAAAACATGTCTTGTACATGCAAAGAATAACAAAGACTATACAACTCTAGTGATGAAATGAGAGGTGCACTAGGTACATCTCTCTCTCCTTAAATACAAACTTTACTTCCATTTTTTTCAAATTCAAGTGTGTTATTTTGATAGTTGTGTTTAAGTGTGTCTCCCAAACCCCATAGCCACTCTCTTCCTAAGACTAAGTCTATCCTCTTCATATTCATAATTTGGAAGTCCATACAATCATAATAGTCCTGCATTTTGACTTCCAAAATGGATACCATAGTATCCCATATCCTCTTATCTTGCCCTTGCATCATAGATACAATGTATTTATGTGCACTCAACTGCTAGGGAATCTTTAATTTCTTGACCAAAGCATAGTTTATAAAATTTTGAGTGGAAAAGTCATCTATCATGACCCGCACCCTGGTCCCATACACAGTACCATGTAGTTTAACTAGGTCATGTGATCCAAACTGTGGTGACCACAATGACTGAGTCAAACAGCAGGTGTGCTCTATATCCTCGTGCATCACCTCCACTCCCTTGCAACTAGAGCTACCATGAATAGGAAGGGCCTACACTAGGTGGACTGCCTTTTTGCCCTTTTTCAGGGGTCGTACTAGATTTAGGTCCCTCCTTCTTTTCTTCCCCCTTCTTGAGTGGATAGTTCCACTATGAATGGCTAGGGGACATGCACCAATAACACAGGTTCTTTCTTTTGGCCCTCTTAAACTGATCTGTGGATAACCTAGGCCCTTCTGATCTTTGATTTTTGATAAAAATTTTGTTTTTCCCAAAAGGCAACTTATTCTTGAATTTAGTCGTACTAAGAGGCTTGAGGGGCTGATCCATCTCCATAGGAGTATATTGAGGATGGTTATGGTCCTCATAGATCTGTGCATACCTCATCGCCTCCTCAAACGTCTTAGGCACATTCCTTCTGACTTCCCTTTTTATGGCTTTATCCAAGCCTCTAACAAACCCTCTGGTCTTCTGGAAATCGTCTAAGCCTTTAAGTTTCAAAATGATCTCTCTATAGTGGGATAGGTACACCATAAGAGGTCTACCTCTCTGTGTAATCCCATCCCACTCATCCCAATTCCTCTCCTCCTCATTCTCAGGAAGAAACTCTTTTAGAAAAAGAGTCTCAAACTGAGTCCAATCAGTAGGGATAGAGTTCGCCTCCTTAAGACTCATCCACCACTTGTAAGCACGTGGGCCGAGGGAGAGACTCGCCTCTAGCATAGGGTACTCTAGTGGGGTGCCCTTCAATTGATGAAAACCATGCCACTTTTGTAAAAAAGTGTAAATTGCATCCTTGTTCCTATCTCGGTCATCCCCCGTAAAGGTAGGTGGCTTCAAGTCTTTCAGGAGGGGAGCTTCGCTAGAGCTCTCTCCTTTGTGCTTACTAGGAAGAGAAGTATCTTTCCTAGTGAGCTCCAGAGGAATAGGTGGGGTCTCTCTTTCCTTCCTAGCTAGGAAAGAGGTGACACTAGTCTCAAGTGAGACCATTTGAGACTTAAGTTGTATGAGAGATGTGATGCTACCAAGATCTCTCTCTAATTTAAGGGATTGTTCTTTCAAGTCTATGAATTGTTCAGGAGTGACAAACGCATCTAAGAGTTCCTCATATGTATATTCTTCCTGTTGAGGCTCTTTTTCTTCTAAGTTCTCTTCTACTTCTTGCCCTAATTCTACTTCTTCCACTCGAGAATCAGGATCCTCTAGTTGCTCTTTAGATGCAGAAGTATTTTCAACTACTTGTTTGCCTTTAGATTCCATGTTTTACTTCCCTTCCCCCATTTGCTAACTAGTTTATATGAAAATGAATGGAAGTAAAGCTTAGATATGCAAGAAAAAGAGAACTATATCACAAGAGCACTACCCTGTTACAAAATAAAGCTGCGGAAGAGAAATCCAAGTGATCCTTGAAGCTTTAGGTTGCTGATTTTGAATCCTCACTAGGCCCAAGAAAAAAATTGGAAATGTCTCATTGGTCCGGGGAGGTTCTAAACACCAAAAGCCATTAAAAACAATGCCAAAACCACATGGGAATAGTCCCAACCGGGCAAACTGAGTAAAACTGAGCAACTTTTGAGATTTGATAGTCCTCGCTAGTCCAAGAAATGTAGCTCAGCACTTGTACTTCAAAAATTTGAAGCTATCCCAAGTGAGAAAAGTGAGTTTGGACACCAAATGATGAAGAACTAGGCCCAGGAGTGGTTGCCTAGTTCCTGCTGAAGCGCTGCAGAGAGATTTTGGTGGGGCAAATCTCGTCCAAATGCAACACCGATGGTCCCTGAGCGGAAGCTTAAGAGTGTAGCTCATAACATGACGAAGATTTTAGAAATTAGATATCGTATGAAGAATTTATGGTTTGGAGAAACCGGGTATGTCACGAGTAGGAAGTGGAAAAGCTAATCTTCATGGAAGGGTAACTTTGAGAAGCTCCAAATTGAGAAACTGAAGCTTTTTGAATCAACCCAAAACCCACATAATATCTCCACAGCCCATATTACATGTATGCATCAATAATTTTACCCAAAATCTTCGTTCATAGCATGGCCTTTATTCTCCAAAGTTCCAAGAAATTTTCGAATTTTCCTCCTTCCTTAGCTTAAACTCACTGTCAATTCAAAGAGAGTTTGGACTGTCTGTCGAAGAGCCTTTTATCCCACATGTGGGCGTGCAACCAGATGAGCTTCCTATAAAGCCAAGAGCATGAGGTAGTCTATTTCATCCTAGAGTGGGGGAGGAGGAGCAAAGCTCCTTCTTGGGCTGGCGGATGCTTGCGTGTATGGATGGTCCCGCTGTCGGCTCCTTTAGGTCCCGCTCTCGGCTTTGTTGCTTGTTGCTTTCACATGTGCGCACCTTTGTTTGAGAGTTGACTATTAATTGCTCCAATACCACTCTTGTACTCCTGTGAATCCCCCAATTTTACCATTAGTTCTACACATGTTTCAAGGTGGTCCTTCCTTCATTACTCATGATACAACACGGAGTTCGATGATCTGTTCCACCCAGCCACGTAGGGATCTATTACTCTACTCTCTCTCTCTCATACATACCCAATATGGGCAATAATCAAAGCTCCTCATATGAGTGCCACTTGGTACTCATGTGAGTATCATACTCATAATGAATAAGGGGAGGGTCTCACCTCTAAGTCCTTCTCATATATGATACTGTATGTGACACTAATGGTCCTAGTGTGTTCACATACATCAATACCTAAATATATCAACAAATACCCCCTGGGAGTGATGTGTTGAACAAGGAGCTAGCACTCATGTATAAGTAAGTGCCAAGCTATGTGGAATCGATCCACAAAAGGAAGTAGACCCAAAGCTTTGTGCGAAGCTTCAAACTTCTCCCTAGGGAGAGCCTTCATGAAAAGGTTTGCAATGTTCTCCTACATGGGCAAATATGCCAAGTTGATCTCTCCAATAGAGAACCTCTCACTCACATAATGATAATGCAGCTTAATGTGCTAAGTGCGAGCATGGAATATAGGGTTCCTCATAAAAGCCAATGCCCTACGTGTTAGTGAAGATGGTGGTGGTAGAAGACTCACCAACAGCCAAATCACCAATAAGGCATCTCAACCACACACACTCAACAATTCCTATGAAAGCTCCCCTATACTAAGCCTCACAATTGGAAGTGGCCATAGTAGGCTACTTTTTGCTCAACCAATACATGCAAGAGCTACCAAGCATAAAGCAAAAACCACTAGTGGACACATGAGTTTCATAGCAACCAGCCCAGTTAGAGTCAGAAAAAGCATGTAAATCTAGTGGTAGTGATCCTCCCCTGGGATTAAAAAATCAAGAAGCCGAGTACCACTCAAGTAATGAAAGATGTGCTTAATCGCCTACCAATGCTTGACTCCTGGGCAGTACATAAACCTGCTCATCTATGAGACAACGAACTCAATATCTAGCTTTGTAATGCATAAGTAAATCAAGCATCCAACAACTTACCAATAGAGAACAATATCAAATGCATCCCTTGCATCATGAAGACTCAATCATAAACCTCTCTCCATAGGAGTGGCAATAAGTTTAGTCTTCAAGGTCAAAATGCCACAATAATGTGTGAATATTTTCATTTGACACAAAGCTATTCCACCATCAATTTGCATAAATTGAATGCCCAAATAATGATGCAAATGCCCCAAATCAGACATCTCAAATGAGGCATGCAAACTAGCCTCAAAGTTAGTAATATGCTTCACATGAAGACTAGTGACGAGCATGTCATCAACGTATACCACAATGATTAGAAGTACATCATTTGCATGTTTAACATATAAGGTTCTTTCAATTGGAATGTTTGCAAAACCATGTTCAATTAGATAGGCATGTATCTTCTCATACCAAGCACGTGGTGCTTGCTTTAAACCATATAATGCCTTCTTTAACATGCACACCTCATTTTCGTACCATTTTGACACAAAACCACGAGGCTAGAAAACATACAATTGTTCATACAAGTCACCATTGAGAAATGTTTTCTTAAATTCCAACTAATGTACATTACAACCATGATGAGTTGCAAGTGCATACATGCTACGAACAATAGTCATTCCTCATGTAGCTGTAAAGGTTCCATCAAAACCAATGCCTGTTTCCTACGCATAACCTTTTGCAACAAGCCTAGCGTTACACCTGTCAATTGTTCCATCAAGCTTACACTTCAGCTTGTATACCCACTTTGTGCAGATGGCCTTCTCACGAGGAGCCAGGTCACATAAAGAGCAAGTACCATTTTCATGATAACATCAAATTCTAATTGCATAGCAGCCATCCAATTTTTAGAATTTTGTGCTTTCTCAAATGAAACAAGCTCATTATCATCATAGAGACAGAGACAACCATAGCATAGCAATCTGATGCAAAAGAGGCAGTGAGAGAAAAAACTTGTATGATATGATAGAGGTGCATCTAATTTACTATCACACAAAATTTTCACCAACCATTTTGGCATAGTTTTTGCCTCCTCGATATCAACTCTCTCATCAACAAGTGCATCATGCAAAAATGGAATGATCTACATCATCACATGAAATGTGTAAAGGCTGAGAAGTTGCCTCATTAGGACTAGCACTAGATTGACCACCTATAAAAAGAGGTAGCAAAGTATCATACATGTCTTTGGAGCTAAGAAATGCACTAGCTTTGCATATGCCATAGCCTAAGAATCATAGTCTATGAGCTTATACAACCTACAACATAAAATGCCACAAGCAATAATCATGTCGTCATTTGATAGATCATGTACATTTGTCGTCAACAAATTTTGACAACCAAGCCAATGTTGGATAATGTAGAAAGTGATAATAGATTTTTCTTGATCCCTAGCATAAATAATGCATCTGACAATGTAAACAAACTGCCATCAGGAGTAGTCACAATGATCTTAACAAATCCCATGATAGGATAAGAGGAGTTGTTGGCACATGTGAAAGTATTCCCTATAGGGGTAGGGCCAAATGAAGTGAAGAAACTACATTGCAAAGTAATATGTTTGGTTGCCCCACTATCAAAGCACCAAACATTTGAGTCTATCATGGACATACATTCTTCAGGAGAAGATAGGTCCAGACTACAAACACTAATAAATGCCCATTCTTCATTCTGTACAAGATTAATAGACTCTATTCTTGGTCTAGAGGAATCTGCAACAACCATACCAACCTCTTTTGTCTTTGCCTCTTTTGCAACCATTTTTGGATAGTTCTTTATGACATGAATGTTTCCTTTAAAGTACTTACAAAAAGATTTTTGCTTTTTTTATTTCTTCTCATTTTTTTCTTACTGCTTCGCATGTGCAACATTTGGATATTTTTGCTTACTAGTAGATGAGCTCAATGTACCTTTGCCCTTCTGACTAGCTAGGACGTGTTTTACCTAGAGTGATTTTCTTGCAACAAAACAGAGACTGACTCCTCAAATGACAAGGCATTTGGATTGCCTTTCATCATCAAACAAAGAGCGGAAGCAAAACCCTGATATGAATCAAGAAGACCATTAAGAAGGGTCTGCACAAGTGAGCTATCTAGTACAACTTCATCAGTAGAAATCAACTCTTCCTTCAAGGCTTTGATCTCTATCAGAAAATTGTCAATAAAATCACCTTCATTCTTGTGCTCATTCTCCAGCTATTTTTGCAAGTAAGCAACATTAGCCTCATTCCTATCTTGGTACAATGTGGTAAGTGTATCCAAGCATCCTTACCTATTCTGCAAGAGCGAATGTGAGGAATAATGGCATGTTTGACAGACAAGGCTAACAATGCATGTGCCTAAACATCTCTGCCATCCCAAAGAATTTGCTATACATTAGGTGCAATAGGAACCATAGCACATATGAGAATATGCAGCATATCACCATCTTTGATGTCATCTCCATCAGCTTTAGTAATTGTATTTGTAGGTGTAATAGGATATTTTTCCACACAAACCACTATATTCGATACTCTTTTTCGACCAATACATGATGCATGATATAATCCCACCATGGGAAAGTCGTACAATCCAACTTATCCTCAACATCCAACATACAAAATACATCATTGCTTTCAATCATGGCCACTCACTAAAGTACCCTGATGCAAAAAATTGACTTTATCTTGAAACATTGAACTGAACTACCTTGTTGAGTTCCGCTAAACATGTAGGAACCCTCGAGATGCATATACCTACATACGAAAGTTTGTATATATCTTTGGCAACAAATGACAAAATAGCCTACACAAGTGCTACAATAGTGCATTAGGAGGCCAAAACGAGCTCAGATTGTGAAGCTATTTTGATATCCTAATCACCCTGAGTATGGTCAACAAATTTCATGTGATTCTGAAACTGTGTCAGCAAAGGTGTTGATGATGCCATAGATGATGTGGCAACTTACTCTAATACCAATTGTTGGAGTTCCATGTCTACAGAAGGTTGGAGCACAACACACAATAATGAATGTATAAGCACTAGAATGTACAAAGACAAGTAACTTATTAGGGCTATAGACACATATACAAGACAAGGGGAAAAACTCATAAAGATGGAAAAAAGTGCCCTGATGAACCAAGTATGTTCACAAACATCAATATCTAAATATATCAACAAAGCGCTATCTTTAGCAGCACATGTCTAAAAATAGAAGAAATTCAATGAAAAGATGTATATAAAGACATCCGTAAATTTGCAAGACAACATATATGCTACAGAAACATGGGTTGGAATAGAGATAGTGAGGCCAACATTTTTTTTGATGTACCTAAAAATGGAACTATTCAAGCCCTATAACTAAGAAATAGTGAAGAACTAGCTTAAGCTTGTGAGACTCAAAAATTTTCAACTCCTTGATATGCACAATACTATTAGAGATGGCCTAGGTCCAAATTCTCCTCCAAACATCACTTGAGAGCCCTACAAGTTGAGAAATTCCAAAGAGAAAATAAATCAAGGCATTTTCTTATAGTGAACAAGATTTAGAACCTTGACCAAGGTACTTAAGTCATGATTAAAGAAAACATCTTGGAGGCACTTTTATTCTCTTAAGCATGCTCTACCTTTCTCCCATACAAAATTTCTCTTAATTCTTTTATCTTTATGTTAACGTCCCTACCTAAAGACCAGATGGAGATAAGGCTTAGAGAGAGAATATAAAACTTTTCATTCCTAAATGTTGTCTACATGCATAAAATGGCCTTATTACTAATGCTAAACATTATCCCCACTATGAAATTTAGAAAGATCAAAATGAATGATTTCACTATTGAAAGGGCTATTACAATCCCCCCTCCCCCTCCCGCCCCTCCCTTTTTTAAAAACTTTCTATATAGAGTTGGCAAGAAGGATAATGTGCCATTAAATCATCTAATCTCACCAAGTCAAATCTCCAAATAGATATTTGTGCCATTTTACAAAAAATTATGCTATATATATATATATATATATATATATATATATATATATATATATATATATATATATATATATATATATATTCCCAAGTAATCTTTCCTTCATATCTAATACTATTTTAGTTGGAGACTCAAAAGAGCCATCATCTTTGAGTTTAAAGTTGTCCTGCAAAACATGAGAAACATTAGGTACATATCTTTTATGTAAGCTAACATGAAATACAGGATGCACATTTAAATGACTAGGTATTTCCAATAAATAAGCAAGAGATCTAATCTTTTTCAAAACTTTAAAAAGAGCTATGCATTCAAAAGTATTTTGCTTGTCATGCACATACATACAAAATACGAAGATATGGAGGCAGGTGATTTTTTCTTCAACCTAGTCTTCAAGACCAAAAAATTGAGTGATTTTGATGGTGAAAACAAGAGTGATGGAGATTTGGAGGCATGGAATTAAGTGCTTGAGTATTTCTTTGATATCTGACAATTTAGTGATGATTCCAAGGAAAAGTTTGGGATCTTACAGCTTCATGGCATCTCAATGTTATGGTGAAAGTCCTACATGTAGAATCGGACACGTTCTGGTCCGGTTCAATGGAAGATATGTAGAGAGAAAGCATGAGAAAATTAATGATCTCCTCACTACCAATTGGAGAAGAAGATGGAGTTGTACAATTTCCAACAACGTGAGAGTGAAAAGCATAGTTGTGTATTGATGAGTACAAAGAAATGTTTGTATGTTTTGATAAATATGCAGTGGAGGTTAGTGATGATGCTTTGAAGAGAAAGTGTATTGAAGGGCTCTGTGAGGTGATTTCCTATCAAGTGAAGGGATTTGAATCTGTTGATTTTCTAGATGCTTCTATCATGGCCGAGAATTTTAAGAAGATGGAGAAGTCCAATTTGTAGAATGTGAATACAACCAAACTCATTGGGATGGGACATAGGCCAGAGAGACTTGCCACAACAGACATGAACAATTCAAAGAAGACTACATCTTCTATTAATGAGTGTAAGAATCCTGCTTAGATGGAAAAGCAAAGGAGGCATCAACCCATCTAGTGGCAGCAAGATCCTAATTTTATTGAGTGGGCAACAAGACTTCGTTTGTGTTTCCATTGCAGGGAGGAAGGGCATCAAACTTGTAATGCCCTAATAAGGCAATCTTTTCACTTGCACAATTAAAGTGGATAAACATCATTGAGGAAGGAAGGTGCCACAATCGAGAAAGCAGATGATGGGGGGAAATTACCTAACTCTACTTTACATTGCATGGTGGCTACTTCTTTCCAAAGGCATTCTCTAATTACGATTTTGGATATGATTTATATGCATAGAATAATATTTCCAATTGCTTTTGGGGGTATGAAGTTTTTTCCTATCTTTCAAATTGGTACAAAACTTAGGGATACACCTAAATATGCACATAACAAGTGTTGGTGCAAATATCCAAGCCTTCACATTTGGCTAGGGATGGAAGCAAATATGTGCAACTACTTGATGAAGCATGTGAACCATTGCTTGTAATCATTTGATCATTTACCATTTGTAAAAGGTTAAATCATTGAGAATCTTGTAAAGCCAAAATCTTGTGGAGTTAGGAAAGACATTAGCTACAAGTTTTCAAAGAGAAAATAACTCCCCAATCATAGGATTTACCTTTTAAATGGATCCAAAATTGAATTCAAATTCAAATTTGAAACAAGATTGATATAAAAAGACCCGAAAAAACTATCATCCTCGTGGCCTCTTCTTGGAGCTCATTTGTTTAACATTTGTAGAGGTTGAGTAGCTTGCACCCAAGCCTACTCATATCAGTATAATTGAGCATCATCATAATGCTAATCATCTTGTAAAATCATGTACCATAATAGATATACTTCATTGATCATCTCTATTCAATTCTCTGATATGACTACGGAGAATAGTGAATTTTGCATGACCATATCGCAGGGATTTCACAACCATTTTGCATGATCTATAGCTTATTGGGACCATCTTGGAGTCTATTGTATACGACCACAATTTGAAGGGAGTTTCTTCAGCCAATTGGGAGAAATCACCATCGAACTGCTCACTGGCCATCTACTGCTCACTGCCAAAAAAATCAAGTGTAAGCTTTGGATTGCTAAATTTATTTATCAGTGCATAGTTTATTATTTTAAATGATTCCACTTGATATCATTTGGTATCTAAGCTAATTTGATTTTCTCGAAATGAATTTGATCAGTTGTTACTGTACTGTGAGAACTGAGCAGAAGAAATAGCAAGTATGTGGACCAAAATAGCATGTTTTGTGAGACTAGCTATTTCCAATCTGTTTTGATCCAAGTTTTTGAAGGATCAACTCCAAAGTACATAGGTAATGTGTTAGCTTCATTTGCAAGAGAAAAGGGCCTACTACATAACTCTGAAGGAAAATAGGGCAGGTACAAAGCAGGTTTTAGTAGTACCACATCACTTCCTTGAGGTATCCATCCATCTCTTCCAATAGTGGTATCAAAGCAAGTTAAGGTAAAATGGCAGATGGTTTCCCTTCTTTCATTGATCAATTAAACTAGAATAATTATCCACCATGGTCCTTGAGGAAGAAGAACTATGTACAAGGAAGGAATCTCTACGGATACATATCAGGAGATGAAGAGATGCTCATATTCAAAAGCACAAGTCAACCTACAAGAGAGGAGCTTGAAAGACTCAACTCATGGTGTGCCAAAGATGCTTTAGCAAGGTCATATCTACTTAACTCTATTTCTGACTTCCTTCTTCCTCACATTAGGAATTTTAAAACTTCCCAAGAGACTTGGGATACATTATCTTCATATTTTTCTTCCTATACAAGAGCTAGAAAAAAATCAATTGTGGAATGAGTTTACCACTCAAAGGAAGCAACCCAAGCAAAATATTTCAGAGTATGTGACCAAGGTTAAAGATGTGGCTGATAAATTTGCAAGAATGGGATAGGAGATTGAAGAAGAGTAAATAGTGAGACAAATAATCAATGGCATCAAGGTAGGTAATAAGTGGGAAGCTTTCACAACTACTATGAACCTCTACATGGACATGCAAATTCCAAATCTTACCACTCTCATGGGACAACTCTTTACCCATGAAGCGAAGCTCAACAAAAATGGAGAACCATCAAGAGGTAACAATTCTTTTGCCCTACATACATATAAAGGAAAGTCTAAAGATAAATGAAAGAGCAAGAACGTGGAAGATGAAGGTACTATGTCTCAAGCTAACTATGCACGGAGAGGTAGGAATTCAAGAGGAAGGGGTAGAGGAGGTAAGCAAGGTAGGCAGATACATTTCAACTCTTCCTCTTGCAATATATGTGGACTATCTAATCACACAACAGATGAGTGCTACAAGAACTTCAAGAACCAGAGTGGAATAGGATTTTAGAGTGGTGGCTATAGACAATCATCTGAAGAGATGGATAGGTATGTGCTTGAAGATGAAAAGGTGTTGCAAAATCCTTGATCTACACCAGCCAAATGAACTCCAGAAGTATATGGTGGGCCCTTTTAGCTTGCCAATGGATGTATTAGACACCCTATGTACCTTGGAAGATCACTCTCAAAAAGATAGATCAAAACAGATAAGTTGGAGTTAGCTCAGAGGTGAAAAACTTGCTAATTTGGTTCATATACCTGTCGAGTGTTTTGCATAATTCTCTGAGCACAGTAGCAATTAGCTTAATTCCTCTTGGGGAAGTCTAGTTAACTTAAAGATCTAACTTTGGAGATTAATCGCATCAAAATAATGAACCACACAGTGAGAATGATGTTTAACAAGTGATGACATCATCCCGATTTTCACGGGCTGCTATAGTTTGAGACCAATGAGCAGAAAAATGTGCATAACTCCTGATTTAAGAATCCAATGATTGTGAAACTTTGTATGCTTATACTAGACAATAAGCTAAAACCAAAAAGCTTTACACCTTGGAATTTGCATAAGTACACACTGTGAAACAGCTCTGACAAGATGAGTAAAAAAGTCGGGTACTTGACAGAGAAGTGAAAATGACAGACAAGTTTGACTTCAACTAAACATTTACCGATTGCAATACCCAAATGCCAGGAACATTGATGAGCATATAGAAGACATATAGAGCTAGCTTTACCAAGTTAAATCACTGAAAATTATGCATTAAGCTCAGAGAAACCATCTTTGCAATCTGACTAAGAAAACTGAGAGATATGGCAGTGAGTAGTACACTTCACAAGAACATGGAAATATGAACCCAAATGATAATGAAAATGAAAGTATATTGCTTGTACAATTCAATGGACTTACTGATACATATGTGTGCCTTGGAATCACACCTTGATATGGCATAAAGCTCAGCTCTTGGAGGTCTTCACATAGGTCTCTCTCACCACGACTAAAACTGCCATCTATTTATAGTTGAGCTTGGGAGGCTAACTTCCCTCAATCACTCTCCAATCATTTAGTGATTGATT
This sequence comes from Ceratopteris richardii, assembly GCA_020310875.1. Lineage (NCBI taxonomy): Eukaryota > Viridiplantae > Streptophyta > Polypodiopsida > Polypodiales > Pteridaceae > Ceratopteris > Ceratopteris richardii. Next base: position 159,237,390 of record CM035418.1, on the reverse strand, counting down.
GATTCTCTACCTACCACAAATCATGAATTTGTGGCTCCTCTTTCCCTTTTTGATCAAGTGGACTCAACCACTTAAGATTCTCTCACTTTTACATTAAGTAAACTCTTCAAACGTTACAAGAGGTAGTTCACAAGTCAACTTTACATTGTATTCATTTTAAGGCGTCTTCTATGACTTTGTGGGCTTTGGTTGTTCTCTACCAAGCTTTGGATAATCTTCTTCAAGATTATATGGTAAATTGACCTTCCTGCATGAATCTTCATACCATAATCTTCTTCAAGATTATATGGTAAATTCACCTTCCTGCATGAATCTTCAAAAACTACATCTCTGCTTACCAAGAATCCTTTGTTGGTAGGGTTGTATAACCTGTAGCCCTTTTGATTGTTGTCATATCCAATAAATACACACCTTTCTGCCTTTGGATCCATCTTGCCTCTAACCTGTGAAGGAACATGAGCAAAAGCAATACATCCAAAAATTTTACAATGATCTAAGCTTGGTCTTCTTCCATTCCAAGCCTCATATGGAGTCATCCCATCAAGGGATTTTGAAGGCAACCTATTAATCAAGTAAGTGGTTGTAGATACAGCCTCATCCCATAGATAATTAGGTAAATGTTTTTCATTTAACATGGACCTTCTAGCTTCAACAATTGTCCTATTCCTCCTATCTGCCACTCCATTTTGCTCAGGAGTGTACCTTGTAGTTACCTCTCTTTTGATTCCTCTTTCTTGAAGAAAAGAATCAAAATCATGGGAGAAGTATTCTCCCCCTCCATCTAACCTTAGCCTTTTTAGTGATTTACCTGTTTGATCCTCCACAAGAGCCAAATATCTTTTGAAACATGAAAAAACTTCATCTTTTTGTTTCATGAAGAATAGGATAGTCCATCTACTTTAATCATCAATAAAGGAGACATAATACCTTGATCCAGATATTGAAGCTTCCTTGCTAGGTCCCCATACATCTGTATGAACCAACTCCAAGAGATCTCCATGCATATAACCTTTTTTCATGAATGCTAACCTGTGAGACTTTCCAAATTGACATGCACTACACTTATAAATCATGTGCTGTTTTGACAAATTAGGGAGTGCAAGTACCCTTTTGTAGCTCAAGCGTAAGCACCACCTCCTTTACTTGTCAATCCGCGGAGACCTGAGGACCGGTATGAAGACCACGAGCAAGTGAAGGCACAAGTGCGTGAGTGAAAGCACACAAACATGCACACACATACACACACACGCGCACAAAGTAAGATCAAAGAGAGGAACAATGGAAAGCTTAGATTGCAAAAGAGTTCTCTTGAAAAAGTTCTATTCTCTCACAAGCCAACCCCAAAAATGAGCTCTCTAGCTCTTTTTATAGTTTTTTGACTAGTTTTGGCCCTGTCCAGACCTAGTGTCCGGCTTAGTTAAAAATTAGGTTCCAGGGCTTATTTGAGGGCTCAAACGAAGTCTAAAAATTATGAAAATTGGTACGATGGTACTTCTAATACTCCTCAAGCTTGAGGACTCCTCGGCTTGAACAAAATGGAGTTACTAAAAATAGATAATGGTATTTACAATGGTTTTTAGTGATGAAAATCACTATTTTTGTAGGGGATTCTTCTGAAAATTTGACATACACTTCTTGGAGCTCCCTACTTGCTCCCTTTCCTCGTGTGTCCACCTTTTGATGTGCTTCCATGCTTTGTCCTTGACTTTGAATCACTATTTTTGTAGGGGATTCTTCTGAAAATTTGACATACACTTCTTGGAGCTCCCTACTTGCTCCCTTTCCTCGTGTGTCCACCTTTTGATGTGCTTCCATGCTTTGTCCTTGACTTTGAGCTTCAACACTCCCCCCCCTCTCGAGTCTGTCGCCCCTGACAGACCCTTGTTGGAAGGGCTATTCTGTGTAGTGCTTTGAGAGGTGGTGTCCATCCGTTGTATGAGCTGGTTCCTTGGATTCCAGCAAGAATGTGTCGTTGTGAGCTTTCAAAACTGCAAGTTGCTCAAAAGAGGTTGTCAAGAGTGATTTGGAGCAACTACTAGCTTCAATTTGCTTCCGGGATATGGATGTTGTTCCCATGATGTCCGCTAGCTCTTTTAAAGATGATGTTGAGAGCAGTTATGCCAACTACTCATAACCCATAATGAATGATGGGTAAGTGTGTTCGTGCGTGGGTTGAAAAAAGTATGTGCCTTGTGCACGGCCTTGTAATGTAGCCCTACGCATGCTTACTTGGAAAATGCATTGGAAGAAGTATGGTGCAAAAATTGCGGGTCTTGAGCTAAGTGCTCAAGGGTATGCTAACGAAGAGGTTTCCTAAACTATCATGGTTATGGTGTTTCCAGAGTAAAGATACTTACCATGGCGAAGGTTGATGGATGTTTGTCTCTTCGTGTTGTACACTCGGCCTTTGGGATGGAACCTTGTTGATGAATGTCCATGTTGATTGTCCACTGATGAGATCTTTTGAGTGGTGGATCCCCTCTCCTCTTTTCAAAGCAACATTTGTCACTAACAATGTCCATTTCTGAGCTTGGGCTCATGCACGTTCACTTCCCTATATTGACACTCAGAGGAATATTGGACACGTGCCGGTTTCTAAGAGATTACCATGCTGATTGACATAGACCATTCACCAGTGCTACTGTTCCATACTGGTTCAGGAAATACTGAGAATTGAATTGCTTTATATTCCTTGGCAAGCAACATCGGGTAACTACACCAAGCTGAGTTTCACATATTCTCTTTAGCTCACCATATGCAGGAGTCTTCTCCTCCAGAACTACCTTTTGCAGATATCTCCTTGGATGCTCTGGTACATGAAGTAGTTAAGCATCACTCAAGTTGCGGACCTTCAAGCTCTTCATTCCTACCATGGTAAGAGAAAATCATAGTGGGAGATGCCATGTTCATGCCAAATGCTTGTCATCTACCAGATAAGGCAGCAATAATCTCATTACTGGCCGAGACACACTTCTATCCAAATTGATAAATGCCTAGTAATCAACAGTTCCACCTTCAACTAAGCATGACTCATTCATGTTTCATAAGCCAAACCTCGGAACAAGCTCTCTCCCACTTTTCTTTCTCCCTTTTTTTTTTTTTTTTTTTGAGGAACAGGATATCACAAAACAAGAACACAAAAGTTAGTATCAATAGAAATGTTTGACCTATGTCACTGTGCTTTTGTGCATGGGATTCTCAAGTGTGTCTATGCACGGCCGTGTAATGTGGCCCTATATTAATGCATACTTTGGAAATGCATGACCTGAATGGTGCAAAAGACAGGGTTGTGCAAGGAGCACATGGTTGTTGCTCGTTCGAGGCTTTCGATGTTATTTGTGGAGGTTGATGCCGACCTTGGTGGAGGTATCCATTCAGTGTCGAACTAATGTAATCCTCCTTATTGGAGTCCATTTTAGAACATCATTTGGCACTGTAGAGGTCACTTCAGGCGTCTTTCTCTTTGGATGCTTTCTGAACTGTGGTATCCAGTGTGGTTGACGCTTTGGTTCGGTGGAGGCCACTTGCACTTTTGGCTTCCAAACCCATATCCTTTTTGCATGTCTTCCTACTAATGTTGAAGAGCTGATTTGATCTTCCTTTGGTCTCTGTACGTGATTCTTACCCTTTTCTCTTTTTGGCTTCTGTGTTGAAACCTTTTGCATGTGGGAGAACAAAGGTTGTTGTGGATGTAGGAGCTTCTTAGGTACCCACATCTGTAATTGCCCTTGTTGAGCTGCAGCTAACTTCTTAGGCACCCAAACTTGTTGGATACCTTGTGATTGAGCTTGTCTGAGCTGCTTCCTTCGTCTTCTGGCCTGATTAGTGTGCATGGATGGGATTTGTGGGGGAAAGGCTGGTGGTTGCTCTCCTTTGCGTACCCAGATCTGCTTCATGCCCGGAACCGCTTTTTTATTGAATGGTGTCTTTCTATTTGATGTAGCAGTTGTCGTGAACGGTTGTGTTTGCTTGTGTGGTGGGCTCACTACTGTGGCTACTTGATTCTTTGGAGAAGAAGAAAGATCCACCCACCTTCGAACCTGGTCTTCCACGATTGACTCCTTCTGCATCATAGAGCTTTTGACACATACAACATCTTCTTTCATATGATTAGTCTTGGAAGAACTAAGAGAGTGTGTGGTGCCATGATTTAGGAGCATGCAGTTCTCTAATTCTATTGTAATGCATTGTTCATGTACCCAAACTTGAAGAATTTGACTTCTTAGGTTTAAGTTAACTGCATGGTCATAGATCCAATCTTGACCCAAGACAAGTGGTTTTGTAAGGTTCTCATCTTGACATACTAGCGCTTTGACTCTCATTGGAACATCTTGAAGGTAGATGGGAAGTTCCACCTCGCCCAAACAAGGGGTTTCCACACCTCCCAATCCTATGAGATAAGCTTCTATGGGATTGATGTTCAACCCCAAGTCTTGGCAGTAGGAAAGTCTAACTGCACTACTTGCTGCACCTGAGTCAATCAATGCTTTCACCGTCCTTTCACCCTTCCCTTGTCCTATCTCTATGGTCACAAAGGGTCTTCGGTCAATGACCTGAGAAGTCGCTATGCCTGACTTTTGACACATATCCATGTGATATTTTGGGGCTTTTGAGTTGACTTCTAGGCCTAATCGCCTTAACTTATTTCGCCTAATACGCTCTCTGGCCTCTACCTGTGCTTCTTCTCTCACTCTTAACTCTTCATCTTTTCGCTTCTTAGCAGTGTTGAGTCTCATTAGCATATCCTCGGTAAGAGGTTCTTGATATAGCTTGACTCTACAGCCACTAATATAGTTTGGCAAGATATCTCCTTCTAGAGTGGCCAACTGAACTGCACCACTAGTGGAAATTCTATTAATGATCATGGGTCCGTATCCTCTTTTTTCCAACTTACGGGCATGTTGTTTTAGTGTGTATACCAACACTAGATCTCCCTCTTTCAATCCCTTATCCTTGATGTGTGCATCAAAGTATGCCTTTTGCCTCTTCTTTGCAGCGTAGATGCCTGCTGCCGCTCGTAGCCTCGTCTCACCCAAGCGTTCGAGATCAAAGATCCTAGAGGACAATTCATGCCCATTCCACTCATACTCTTGTGCTACTTTTAAGGCAGGGATTAAGAAATCTAATGGTAGCACAGCGTTCTGTCCGAAGACCATCTGAAATGGGGTGGCGTTGAGTACCGTTTTGTAGGCAACTCGATAAGCCCAAACAGCATGATGAAGTTGTTTGTCCTAATCAGAGCGTTTATTATTTACCAGTTTTGTCAATACGTTACAGAGGATCTTATTGGTACTCTCGGCTTGTCCGTTGGCTTGTGGGTGATAGGGGGCAGATTTCTTATGTATCACCAAGAATTCTTGGAGAAGATTTTCAATGACTTCATTCAAGAAGTGTGTGCCTCTATCGCTCACCAACTCTATTGGTAGTCCATATCTCGTGAACACATTCTCGAATAAGAACTTAGCCGTAGTTTGAGCATCATTCTTCGTTGTGGCTTTGACTTCTACCCACTTTGTAAGGTAATCTGTGGCTACAATGATGTACTCTGCATGGGAGTTTCTAGCTGGGGGGTTAATAGGACCTATGAAGTCTATGCCCCACTTCGAAAATGCACGTCCTCCCATCATTGGCCTCAAGGGCATCTCGTCTTTTCTCACTGGATATTGTGCACGTTGGCATGTGTCACATTTCTTCACATAGGTATGTGCGTCCATATGAAGAGTGGGCCACCAAAGTCTTGAGAATAGAATGGTCTTGATCACTCGGTCAGGACCAAAATGTCCACCTGCAACACCGCTGTGTGCAGTCTCTAAGACCCTTAAATAGTCTGATTCATGAATGCATAGTCTTAAGTAACCATCTTTGCCTCTTCGGTATAGGTTGTCCCCTACTAAGGCATAGCCTTGAGCCTCTTTCTCCATGCTTCGTCTTCTTGCTAGACTAGCCTCTTTGGGTAATCTTCCCGATCTCATAAAGTCTACCAATGGAGCACTCCAATCTGGAATTAATGACACTTGATAAAGGGTCGCATGCTCCACTGGGGGTCTCTCTCTGCACCTTGGACAATTCTTAATCCACTCATGTATTTCTTTGTCCATGCTAGGCCAATACACTCCTAAACGCTTTAGATTCTGCAATGTTCGTTGTTTAGAATAGTGATTTTCTAGCATTCCTTCATGGGCTTGTTGCAACCAACTACTATGTTCATCATCCTCCACACAACAAGCTAATACACCCTCAGTATCTTGTTTGTACATGCTTCCTGCTAATATGTGATATTTTTGTGATTTTACAATTTCTTCTTGTGATGTTTTCACATTCTTATTTGCAGGGCCAAAGGTTAGGACTAGTACCAACTTATTTGCCCATTTAGGAACAACTTCTAAATTGAACAGATAAGCATCGGGTAATTCGTCAGACACTCCTTGCGGTGACTCTCGTGAAGTGATGCGAGAAAGGTGATCTGCCCGAAGGTGGGTTCTACCTTTCCTGGCAACAACTTCAAAGTCATATTCCATTAGTAAGAGGAACCATCTTACTAAGCGTCCAGTATTGCAAGGTTTATTGACCAAATATAACAAAGCTTGATGATCAGTGAAAAACTTGAACTTGTTGGCCAATAAATAGTGTCTAAACTTCTTCACAGCATATACCATGCCTAAGCCCTCTCGCTCAGTTGTGGTATAGTTCCGTTCAGCTGCAGTGAGCTGTCTACTAGCATATGCTATGGGCAAATCTAAGTTTCCTTCACTTGTGGGGTGTGCTAGCACACATCCTATGGCATGATTGGATGCATCCACATGGACATGGAATGGTTTATTCCAATCAGGAGTGGTGAGTATTGGTGCCGTGCACAAACGTTTCTTCAGTTCGTTGAAAGAATTCTCGCATTCGTCGTTCCACTCAAAATTAGACAACAAGGCATAAAGGGGTCTAGCTATGATCGCGTACATGTGGATAAACCTACGGTAGTATCCACAATGGCCCATAAAGGCTTGTACCTCTTTAATATTCCTTGGCCTTGGTAGCTCCGCTATGGCTCGTACCTTATCTTCATCTGTTGAGATTCCATTCTTAGAAACAATATGACCTAAGATTTTACCTTGACGCACCATAAACACACACTTTTCTGGGTTCAGACACACTCGATATTCTCTACACTTGTTGAAGATTTGTCTGAGCTCAGGGATGTGAAACCTTCTTTCTTGGGAATGAGCACATAAATCATCCACATACACTTCTAAGCTCTTTCGCAAGAACTCTTTGAAGACATGACACATGAGCCTTTGGAATGTTGCAGGTGCATTGGTGAGCCCAAATGGCATCACAAGAAATGCAAAGATTCCCCACTCTGTGGCAAAAGCTGTTTTGTGTTGATCTTCTGGGGCAATGGCTACTTGATTGTAACCTGAAAATCCATCCAGGAAGCTATAAACTTCCTTGCCTGCAACACGCTCCAAAAGGTGTTCTGTGATTGGAAGTGGATAACTATCTCTAATCGTCGTGGCATTAACTTTTTTAAGGTTAATACACACTCGCAACTTCCCGTTCTTCTTGGGTACCACAACAATGGGGGACACCCATTCGGTATGCTCAATCTCATAGATGAATCCAGCTTCAATCAACCTATCAATTTCTTCTTTTATTTTGGCTGCATAGGTATCATTATATGTGTAGGGCTTCTGTTTGGTGGGCTTAGCATCAGCAGTCATGGGGATAGTATGAGAGCAAATTCTTGGATCTACCCCTTTCAAGTCTCTATAGTGCCATGCAAACACATCCCTATATTCCCTTAATAGAGCTATGAGCTCCATTTCTTCTCTTGCACTTAGGTCATCTCCTATATATGTGCATCTCTCTTCGTTCTCTTCAATGGTCACTACAATCTTCTTGGTCTTTTCTTTATTATCATATGATTCTCCTATGATGGCCTCTCTCTTAGGCATTCGTACCAAAATTTTGCGGTCGTCAACTTCATATTTCTTGAAGTTTTCTGGTACTTCAAACAATGATTCCTCCTCTTCTTGTTTCACCGCTTTTCTTTTCTTTTTCTTTTGACTACTCTCACTTCCATCCTTTGAGTTTACTGCTTTAATACTTGTGAGAGGTTCTTCTTCTTTTTGGGTGAACACTCCTATATCTTCTAGATAGTGCTGCTCTGAGTTAAAGCAACTATCTATCACAATAGACTCCAGATCATCGTCATTCTCTTCTTCTTCTATGACATCACTAGGGTCACATTCTTCTAGCAAGGGTTGACACATGAACACTGAGATATCATAACCCTCCTCATCACAATGAGGTGTCCACTGTTCCTCATTGACAGCAATGTCCATGGTGGCTAAGATTTCTGGCCAGCCATGAGGCTCAAACTCCTCATCTGGAAATATCATCGGTGTGTAGGCTGGGTCTCTAACTGGTCTATCTCCTAGCGAAGTTCCTTCTTCTCTTGCCTTTAAACGTTTTTCCTCTTCCTTTGCGACCTTGCACATCCACAAATGAGTATCTTCATGCAGCCATGATGGATCAGGTGAACTTTCAGAATGCAGAGAGATGGAATCTTCTTTCGTTTTGTGGATAGAATTCCACTGTAGGGGTGGTACATCTCTGAAGGTGTAATCCTTCAAATTGACCTTGGTGGTGACCCCTAAGTGCTGTAAGTACAAGGAGTTAGTTCCCCAATCCTGTACTATTTGCAATTGTCGTAGGAAGGGTCTTCCTAGGATCATCTCATAGACATTATTTTTCTCAAAGTCACATATAGCAAATGTGTGCTCAAAATCTACACCACAAGTGGTTAGAGTGATCCCTTCTAGCAATCCTAGAGGTCTTTCAAAATGACCATCAGCCATTTGAAGCTTCATTCTAGTTGGTCTTAATGTGGGCTTGCCCCATTGCTTCCAAAAAGATGTGGTCGCAATAGCAACACCAGCACCTGAATCTATGATTGCTTTGGTTGTGTAACCTTGGTAGGTGATTGGAAGATAAGTATTACCTTCTTCACCCTCACACATGTCCCCTATTTTGTCTAGAGGTATCTCTGGTACCCTTTGCTTGGAGCCTGCTTTTGGCATGTTGGAATCAAGTTCTGGAACCTGATCCTTCACATGATTCCAAAGCTCAGGTTTTGCTTTGAGCAGCTCTTCTACAGTGAGATGACACTGAACCTTAGTGTTCTTCACGACATCCGTGTTCCTTGGAACCACTGAGTCTTCATTTCTTACTAGTATTTTGGGAGCTCTAATCTGGAGAGATTCAGATTCCCATGGGCCTGGAAATTGAGGCAGTTCTTCTAAGGTATTAGATTCAAAATCTAACCTTTCGTCTTCTTGTTGTTCTGCTTCATCTCTGTAAATAGATGGGATGTCTTGGGGAAATTGATCATGAAGATCATCAATCTCAGGAATAGGAGGGGAATTACCCTTCTCCTTGGCCCATTTCTCTTCTTGTATTTCCCGCAAGAATTCTTGAGAGTACTGTTGAATTGAAGGAGGTATTCCTGGATCCGTGGAATTAGGAACATAAGCTCCCATTGGTGGTGAGCTTCCTCTTTCAATAACTGGTTGAGCCTGTGGAGGTAAAGAAACTTGTGGTTTGTTTACCAACTGCTCTAATCGTTCTAGTAAGCCCTGAAAATGCAAATCCCCTTTGACAGAGTTTGTCTGATTGAACTTTTGACTAGTCTCAAGTATAGCTTGAGCTTGTTCTACCATTTTCATGCACCTTTTCATCCGTTCAATCTCTAAGTCCGCTCTAGGGTAACTCTTGTCTAGGTTTGCAGCTGTAGGCCCTTCTTGAAGTCGAGCCTGCAGGCCTTGAACATCATGTCCAAGCCTTCTGGGGTTGGATCTGCAAGAACAGACCCTGGTTGCGGTCTAATTACAATGGGTGGTGGGGTGGGATGAGGTGGAGTGGATGGAGTTTCGGCATGCGAGGGGTTTTGAGATGCAATGTCTTCTATTTTTGTTTTTGCGTCTTTCAAGCTTTCTTCTAGTTCCGATAACTTTTTATTCCACTTACGATTGGCCTTTTCTCTGGTATCCTTCCATGTTCTTGTTTTCCTCTTACTAGGCTCTCCTGATTCACTCGACTCTGATTGCTCTGCTGGTTTATCTTGTTTTAATGCTTGTGCCCTAGTAACTACCTGTATAGGTGCCACATTAGTGCTACTTGAACTTGAATCCGCCACTAAGCCTACCACATTAATGGGTGTAATCTTGGGTGCGCTGGAGGGGTTTCTTGGACAATCTCTAGGGAGATGGTCTTTGCCACAATCAGGGCAAAAAGCCTGTATGGTGATAGCCTGTCCTTGACTCGAAGATGATGGGTGGGGACAGTCACGAATGAAATGATCACCTTGACATCTAAAACAAGATCCTCTAGGGGCTTGTGGTCTCATTTGTCTCAATTGGGGCCTAGGGTTAGGATTTGTGTACATGACATTGGAGTATTCTGGCTCCCAATTTTGCTCCATAGGTGGTGCCTCATATTGATACGAGTAAATCTCGCTATGTTAAGGTGACTCTATGTAATACGCATGTGGACTACCTTCATGGGAGTAGTCTGAACTATGAGCATGAGAATCATTATCTGGTATCCATGGGGTTAGGGGCACCAATGCTCTATTTAGATTTTCCTCTCCCACAGCATATTTGACTGGAATCACGTTGGCTGGAGCTGGCGGTTGGTTTCCCAAGACAGGTTGTGGCCTATATGGTACCTGATATTGTTGTTGTGGTCTATAATATGGCTGTTGGTATTGGTTCTGATACCTACCTTGTGGGTAAGGTTGCTGATAATTCTGTCTAACAGCCTGCCTATTGTAGGGACAATCTTGAGCCGTGTGGTTTGTGTATTTTCTCTCAACAGCGCAATATGGAGCATTCCTTTCTCTAATGTTTTGGTTTTGCATTGGGCATACATTAGCCATGTGGTCGCCCCCACAAGTATAACACCGATTCACTGGAGTGACTCTCTCTGTTTGTTTATTTTGGACTCCCAGCTTCTTGGCAACTTGCTCAGCTATCTCCTCTATTTCCGTGGAGATTTTTGAAGTATGACTAGTAGAACTATCTGAATCCTTATAGAGTTTGGATAATCCTAACTCCTCACCCAAGTTATCTTCTATGTCAATGCATGTCCGCACGCACTCTTCTATGGATCTAGGCTCTTTCAAATATACGTATGATCTTAACTTTGTGCTCAGTAAGCCATCTAAGAACAAAGCCACTTGTTTGGCTGGTGTGGGTAACTCGGGAGCAGGGCATCTTTCTAGGTACTGTCTGAACCTTCTACCTGCTAGTCGCACTGTTTCTTGGGGTGTCTGCTTGAAACTGTGGATCAAGGATGATGTGTTATGCCTGATACCACTCTTGGAAAATTCTACAATGAATTCGTCTAGCAGTTGACCTATATCGCGATAGTTGCGACTACTCAATGGTTGAAACCAAGCCAAGGCAGTGCCCTTAAGAGTCAAACCAAATGCCTCGTATTGGGTGAATAAATCCTCAACCTGTTCAGCTCTTAACACTTGTTTGAACTCGGCCACATGATCATAAGGATCTCCTGACCCGTCAAAATAATTCTTCATTGCCTTGATCACTTGAGTGGGTCTAAGGGTTCTTGGGTGCTCTCGGGGTCTAGGCAATGGAAAATCATGTTCATCTCTTTTCTGCCTATGTGCTTGATGTCTCTCTCTTTCAGGTCTTTCATTTTCAAATCCTGATCTATTCCTGCCCACGGTGTGTGCAAAACTTACCTCAGGTCTCTCTCTAGTTCTTCCTCTCTGGGCTTCATGAGCGTGGGATGATCCTACTCCTTGGAGGCCATGGGAAACATTGGATCTTGGTGGGGGGAAAATCAATTCATTCTTCCAAGTATATGCATGTCTATCATGTTCTGTTACCAAGAAAATTTTCTCTGATGTGTTATCCAGGTAGACAACTTTGCCTGGTATCTCTGGATCCTTGAACTCGTAGATGATGACTATGCCCAATTGGCTAGGTTGATCTGGCTTGAATCTCCAAAAGGCTTCCTCTGTTTCTCTATTCAAAAATAGTTCTATGCTTTTGTTATCTTGAGGGATCCAGTCTGGAGTGATCACTCGGGTCAAAACTGACTTACCTCTAGGAGTCTGGGGTCCTTGTCCTACATTTCCTTGTTCTAGGTCTCCTATTTCATTCTCAGGAATGACATTTCCAAACTCATCACTCCTATTTGGTAGGTTGGTGACCACATACATGGTTCCTTCCTTATCAATGTATGAACCCTCTTCGAACTTGACCACCGGGTGTTCAAGTCCAAAGGATTGATCTGGATTTTTGAGTTGGACCACTCATCGCCTCAGACCATCCTCATAGATGCGAGCACCTAATTGGTTGGTCCGAATATATTCCAACTGTGTCTTATAGGGACCTTCTGGTGTTTGTAGATGGGCAGTCCTTGAGCCACCTGCAGGTTTCCCCATACTAAAAGACATTTCTGAATCACTTGTGTCTGAACTTAGTAAAAGATGACCACTTAGTTGTGGTGCACAAGGCTTGGATGTATGGTTGACACTAGCCTCAGAAGATCTAATGCTTTGTTTATCCTTGCCTAAGTGTCTACCAGATCTCAGGTTCATAAGCTTTAGTCAAGAGTCCAAATTTTCCCCTTGGTATGGTTCAAAATTCTTTGGAGTCCCCTTGGTTCCTTAGTCCCACTTGAGGGTCAACTTCAAATTATCCTATCTCAAAATCAACGCGTTATTCTTGAAAAAAACAGTTGAGGTCGTGTAGGATTTGAAACGAGCTTTCCAACGAGCTATAGAGCTCAAAAAATGCACTTTGGATGAAAAAGTTATGCCAATTCAGGCTCCTAGGGGTCAAAACAGGCAAACAGGACCTTTGGAGAAAATCGCGATTTTGTACCTTGAGAATCGTGTTCACAAAATCGTGTTTTGAAAATCGCAATTTTGATCACAAAATCGTGTTTCTGAAAATCGTGTTTTTTGACATGAAAATCATGATTTTGATCACAAAATCGTGTTTATGAAAATCGTGTTTTCTGACATGAAAATCACGATTTTGATCACAAAATCGTGTTTCTGAAAATTGCGATGTTGATCAAAAATCGTGTTTATGAAAATCGTGTTTTTTTTGACATGAAAATCGCGATTTTGAGCACAGAATCGTGTTTTTGAAAATCGCGATTTTGACTCAGAGAATCGTGTTTTTTTCACAAAATCGTGTTTTTTTTTCACAAAATCGTGTTTTCTCAGAATCGTGTTTTTGGCATGAAAATCGCGATTTTGAGCACAGAATCGTGTTTTAGAGAATCGTGTTTTTTGACATGAAAATCGCGATTTTGAGCACAGAATCGTGTTTTAGAGAATCGTGTTTTTTGACATGAAAATCGCGATTTTGAGCACAGAATCGTGTTTTAGAGAATCGTGTTTTTTGACATGAAAATCGCGATTTTGAGCACAGAATCGTGTTTTTGAAAATCGCGATTTTGACTCAGAGAATCGTGTTTTTTTTCACAAAATCGTGTTTTTTTGCTGAAAATCGTGATTTGTGAGAATCGCGATTTTGAGCCCGCTGAAGATCGTATTTTCTCAGAATCGTGTTTTTGGCATGAAAATCGCAATTTTGAGCACAGAATCGTGTTTTAGAGAATCGTGTTTTTTGACATGAAAATCGCGATTTGTGAGAATCGCGATTTTGAGCACAACCACAGAATCGTGATTCTGAGAATGACCACTTTCAGCCAACTTTTAGGCGGGAAAACAGAAAATCGTGATTTTTCAAAAAATTCTGAATTTTCACAGAATCGCGATTTTCATCACAGAATCGCGTTTTTTTGCGGGAAATTCAAATTTCTGAGCGCCGGCTATGGCGAGCTCCGTATGAGCAGAAAATCATGAAAAAAACACAGCGCTTGCTCTCCCTTGCTTCTCCTAACTCCTTCCCACACAATAATGCATGAAAAATGGTATGAAGATAGTGAAAATGCACTAAAAAACAAGAATTTTCTATGAAGAAGAAGGTGGAAGAAGGTGGAGATGATGATGATGATGAAGATGAAGAGGAAAAAACAGAAAATGAACTGAAATGACAGTTTTTTTACCTTCCAATGTCGCAAATCTACGATCTTACCATCACAACGCTCGTCCTCGAAGCTCTCTCCCCGGCAACGGCGCCAAAATTTGGTGTAGCTCAAGCGTAAGCACCACTTCATTTATTTGTCAATCCGCGGAGACGTGAGGACCGGTATGAAGACCACGAGCAAGTGAAGACACAAGTGCGTGAGTGAAAGCACACAAACATGCACACACATACACACACACGCGCACAAAGTAAGATCAAAGAGAGGAACAATGGAAAGCTTAGATTGCAAAAGAGTTCTCTTGAAAAAGTTCTATTCTCTCACAAGCCAACCCCAAAAATGAGCTCTCTAGCTCTTTTTATAGTTTTTTGACTAGTTTTGGCCCTGTCAAGACCTAGTGTCCGGCCTAGTTAAAAATTAGGTTCCAGGGCTTATTTGAGGGCTCAAACGAAGTCTAAAAATTATGAAAATTGGTACGATGGTACTTCTAATACTCCTCAAGCTCAAGGACTCCTCGGCTTGAACAAAATGGAGTTACTAAAAATAGATAATGGTATTTACAATGGTTTTTAGTGATGAAAATCACTATTTTTGTAGGGGATTCTTCTAAAAGTTTGACATACACTTCTTGGAGCTCCCTACTTGCTCCCTTTCCTTGTGTGTCCACCTTTTGATGTGCTTCCATGCTTTGTCCTTGACTTTGAATCACTATTTTTGTAGGGGATTCTTCTGAAAATTTGACATACACTTCTTGGAGCTCCCTACTTGCTCCCTTTCCTCGTGTGTCCACCTTTTGATGTGCTTCCATGCTTTGTCCTTGACTTTGAGCTTCAACACCTTTGGTCCCTGCAAATTTGCTTTAATGACCTTTCACCAATATGTGCTAACCTTTTGTGCCATACTTCCAATTCTGTGAGTGTCAGACTACCATAATTAAAGAGAGCAATGTTTCTAGTGTCTTGTAATTCAAATGTGAACAATCTACCTGTCTTCTCACCTTTTGCAATTCTTCTGAATCCTTGACTTGGATCTTCAACAAATGCTCCAACTTTTGTGAACCTGACTTGCAACCCTTTCTCTACTATCTGCCCAACACTTATCAAATTCTTTGTAATGTTAGGGACATAGAGTGCCTTACTGAGTAGGTTGATGTTTCCATCAGGTGCTTTGACATTGCCTATTTTCTCCACAGGATGTTTTGTGTCATCTCCTGTTTGTACCTCATGCTTATTCCTTGGATCTTCTAAATCTGATAGGAGTGCCACATTTCCTGCCACATGATTTGAACAACCTGAATCTATGTAGAAAACATGCTCATCAGATTTACCTTGTGGCATAGCCATGTTCATGATCAATAATGAATCCTCTTTGTTTGAGTCTTCTGTGTAGTTATTGAAGTCTCTCCTTCCTTTGTAGCCTCCTTGATAGTTTGAATGATTGTAGTTGTTGTAGTTGCCATGATCATTGTTGAACCGTCCTCTTGAGTAGCCATAACTTCCTCTATTGTATCCTCTGCCTCTTTGATTCCTGGAATTCCTAAAGCAATTTTTAGTTGTATGATTAGTTAATCCACAAATAGAACATGAGTTGGAGTCTTGGGATCTCCCCCTGCCTTGTCTACCTCCTCTTCCTCTACCTCTGCCATGTCTTCCTCTACCTGCATAGTTAGCTTGATATGTACCTACTTCATCATCCACTTTCTTTGCCTTTCCTTTGTTATCTTTGGACTTGCTTTTATCAATGTATAAAGCTGAAGATTGATTACCTTTAGAGCTTTCTCCATTTTTGATAAGCTTTGCCTCCTGAGTAAGTAGTTGTTCAATGAGTGTATTGAAATCAGGTACATGCATGTCCATGTACAAATCCATAGCTGTGGTGAATGCTTCCCACTTGTCATCTGCCTTCAAGCCATTAATGACCTGCCTTACAATTTTCTCTTCATCTATTACCTCTCAAATGCTTCCCAACTGATCTGCTATGTCCTTGAGCTTTGTGACAAAATCAGTCACATTTTGTTTGGGAGCCTTCTTGAGAGTTGTGAAATCCAGCCATAGTTGATGCTTCCTAGCTTTGGTACTTGAAGAGAAGAAGGCTTCAAGTGCATCCCACACTTCCTGATGTCTTAAAACTTCTAATGTGAGGCAACAAAAAATCTGAGATAGAGTTGAGGAGATAAGACCTTCCAAGTGCATCCTTGGAGCACCATGTGCTCAATCTTTCTTGCTCTTCTTGTGTTGGGTGACTTTTGTTCCTGAAACTTGGCATAACTTCATCTCCAACCACATAACCATATAAAATTCTACCTTGGAGATAAGCTTCCATCCTTAATGACCAAGCTGAGTAATAAGCTCTATCCAATTTGTCAATTGATGAAGGAAATCCATCTGCCATGTTGTCCAACCTTGCTCTAATACCACTGTGAAGAGATAGATAGGTATGTGCTTGAAGATGAAGAGGTGTTGCAAAATCCTTGATCTACACTAGCCAAATGAACTCCAGGAGTATATGGTGGGCCCTTTTATCTTTCCAATGGATGTATTAGACACCCTATGTACCTTGGAAGATCACTCTCAAAAAGATAGATCAAAACAGATAAGTTGAAGTTAGCTCAGAGGTGAAAAACTTGCTAATTTGGTTCATACACGTATCCAGTGTTTTGCATAATTCTCTAAGCACAACAAAAATTAGCTTAATTCCTCCTGGGGAAGTCTATTTAACTTAAAGAGCTAACTTTCAAGAGTAATCTCATAAAAAATAATGAACCACACACTGAGAATGATGTTTAACAAGTGATGACATCATCCCGATTTTCACGGGCTGCTATAGTTTAAGACTAGTGAGCAGAAAAATGAGCATAACTCCAGATTTAAGAATACAATGATTGTGAAACTTTGTATGCTTATACTAGATAGCATTTTGCAATCCAACAAGCTTTAAAGAATGGAATTTGGATAAGTACCCATTGAGAAATAGCTCTAACAAGATGAGTAAAAAAGTCGGGTACCTAACAGAGAAGTGAAAGTGACAGATAGGGTTGACTTCAACTGAACATAACTGACTATTGCAATACCCAAATGACATGAAAATTGATGAGCATATAGTAGGCTTATAGCACTAGTGTTACCAAGTTAAATCACTGAAAATGATGCACCAAGTTCAAAGAAACCATCTCTACAATCTGACTAAGAAAACTGAGAGATATGGTAATGAGTAGTACACTTCACAAGAACATGGAAATATGAACCCAAATAATAATGAAAATGAAAGTATATTGCTTGTAAAATACAATGGACGTAGTGATACATATGTGTGCCTTGGAATCACAGCTTGATATGGCATAAAGCTCAGCTCTTCGAGGTCTTGACATAGGTCTCTCTCACCATGACTAAAACTCCCATCTATTTATAGTTGAGCTTGGGAGGCCAACTTCCGTCAATCACTCTCCAATCAATTAGTGATTGATTTGATTCTCTACCTACCACAAATCACGAATTCGTGGCTCCTCTTTCCCTTTTTGATCAAGTGTACTCAACCACTTAAGATTCTCTCACTTTTACATTAAGTAAACTCTTCAAAAGTTACAAGAGGTAGTTCACAAGTGAACTTTACATTGTCTTCATTTTAAGGCTTCTTCTATGACTTTGTGGGACTCAAACAATTACTTAGGCTTGTCATAGACTTGCTGCAACAAATCAAGAGGAAGATTCAACCATAATCAAGGCTACAACCATGGCTACAACAACAATTATCAAGGAGGATACAAATCAAGAGAAGACTTCAACAATTATACATAGAATCAAGACGATTCTCTTGTCATTATGAACATGAATTCAAAACAAAGTATGAATGATGAGCACCTCTTCTATATTGTCTCAAGTTGTTCAAACCATGGAGGAGGCAATTTAGCTCTCCTTTATGACCTTGAGGAACCCAAGCGAAAGCACCAAGTGCAGAGAGGTGATGACACCAAGCATTCAGTGGTCAAGGTAGGAAATGTCAATATCTCTAATGGGAATAGAAACTTTTTGAGCAGGGTTCTTTATGTACCTACTATCACAAAGAATCTGATGAGTGTTGGAAAAATAGTGGAAAAGGGTTTGAAAGTTAGCTTCAACAAATATGGAGCTTTTGTGGAAGACACCCTACATGGGTTCAAGAGAATTGCCAAGGGAGAGAAAACAGGTAGATTATTTACATTTGAACTTGAGGACACTAGAAACATTGCACTTTATAATTACAAGGATCAAACATTGTCTGAGTTGAAGATTTGGCACAAAAGATTAGGGAACATTGGTGAGAGAACCTTGAAGAGATATGTAGAGATCAATTTGTGCTTGGGATACCTAATGTATCCAAGCAACATATGATCTATAAATGTGGTGCCTGTTTGTTTGCAAAATCACATGGGTTATCCTTTACAAAGAAAGGCTATATGCATGACGATTACTTGGAAGTTGTCCATACAGATGTCTGGAGACCAAGCAAGGATCCTTCAATTTTAGGCTCAAGGTACTATGTGTCATTCATTGATGATTTCATTAGGTGGAGTATCTTATTTCCTAAAAAATAAAGATGAAGTGTTTAGTTGCTTCAAGAAGTATCTTGCACTTTTGGAAAATCAAACAGGAAGAAGCCTAAAAAGGATAAGGTCAGATGGAGGAGATGAGTACTTCTCCAATGCATTTGATGCATTTTTGCAGGAGAAATGTACCAAAAGGGAGACTACTACTAGGTATACTCCTCAGCAAAATGGAGTAGCAGAGAGGAGGAACAAATTGATTGTGGAAGCATCTAGATCAATGCTTAATGAAAATAAATTGCCTAATTATTTGTGGGCAGAGAGTGTTTCTACTACCACTTATCTTATTAATAGTTTACCATCCAAGTTCCTTGATGGGATGACCCCATATGAGGTATGGCATGGTCGGAGACCATCACTTGATCATTGCAAAATATTTGGATGTGTTGCTTATGTGCATGTTCCTTCATAGGGTATGATTTAAATGAGAAAGGATACAAGTTTTATAATCCATCCAACAAAGGATTTATGGTCAGTAGAGATGTTGTGTTTGATTAGAATGATTGTTGGTTTGAAAGTGAATGCAGGAAGGTCATTGCCATATGACTTGGAAGAGGAAACGAAGGAGGAGCCAAGCATAATTGAAGACATCAAATCAAATGATGAGGACACCATCAACTTGGAAGAGTTCAGACCATGTAAATCAAAAGGAAAGGCCAAGATGAAGAGGTTGGAAGATATACCTGAATCATCGAACCAAGCTCTAAAGAGATCACAAAGGGAGAGTAAGAAGCCAATCACATATGGATATGACACTTCATTAGTTACTAAGCATTCCATTTATAAAGGTAGACTTGTGGCTAAGGGTTTTGCACAAACCCACGGAGTATATTATGATGAAATGTTTTCACCTGTGGCTAAGATGCCAACCATCAGAGTATTGGTAAGTGTAGCTGCATCCAGAAATTGGAATATGTATGAACTAGATGTGAAAAATGTCTTTCTCAATGGCTCAATTCCAGAGGAGGTTTACATGGCTCAACCTCCTAGCTATGAAGATCCAAGCAAGGTAAATTATGTGTGCAAGTTGAAAAAAGCTCTCTATGGTTTGAAGTAGGCACCTAGGGCATGGAACATAGGTTAACAACCTACCTTCAAGACCAAGGATTCATAATGAGCAAGGTAGATTCTTCTCTGTTTGTCAAGAGACAAAAATGATCTACTTATGTGTATATGTTGATGACATCATTCTCATAGGTAGTGATTCCAATGGTATCAATTAAATCAAGAACCAAATGTTTTTCCCCTTGCAGGAAGCCTCCTATGGGGGAGATGAAGGGGCCGATTCCGGAATTGTTGTTCCAATGATGAAACTTTTAGTGTCCATATTGTCCTCATTACTTTTGGTGGATCCGTCTTCTTTGCTAGTTATGTAGTCCTCTTGATTGACCTCATTAGAGGTGGGCTGCTCCAAGGGAAAGTTACTTGTGCCCGTAAAGTCTGGGATCCCTCCCGGATAATCAAGCTTGTTAACCACCTTCTCAAGGTTGCACTACAAGTTATTGAGTGACTTTCTGGTGTGTGGGTCCTCTCTAAGAGTCTCCTTGGGCTGAAGCTTCTCCTAGGGCTAGATCTCCTTGGTCTTCAAACCTCTCTAAACCCTTCTGAGCCGATTTCTGGGATTTTGTCATCCTTGTCTTTCTCTTCAGAGGTTGGGCCAACCTGCTTCCCCTTGTGTGTTTGGGCTCTGCTGGTTGTTTCTTGCTTATTCTTCTGCTTCAGGGGACAATCTTTAATTCTATGGCCTTGTTGACCACATTGAAAGCAAGCATTGGGTAGCTTTTTAAAAGTGAGCTCCTGAACCCAAGATCCCCTTCACCCAAGTCGACAATAATTTTCGAGGGGAGAGGCCTGCTGAGATCTGTCTCCACACACATTTGAGGATGCCAATGAGCATTAAACGCGTATTTAGTGCCCTCATATATGAAACCCCCCACATCTCCGTGCGAGGCTAATGGCTTGCCAATCGGAGAGACAATATCCCACAGAAAGCCATAAACAAAGTCACGGAGATTGGGGAACTTGACCCAGAGAGGTTATCGAAGGGGTTAAGAGTTGTCAGGCACAAAATCAGGGGCCCATTTGAAGACGCACAGAGTGGTGCACCCGACTTTCCAAAACCTAACACTAAGGGCCTGGTGTGCCATTTCTTCATTCTCGAAAACTAGCAAGAGGTGTCTTGCTGGGAGGAATTGGCACTTACTCACGACTATGCCATGAGGGAACGACTCTTTGCAAAACCACTGGTGCACAGCATCTGGCGGGGGCGTGGGACCAAATAGCTGGCCAACGAGGCAAGTTCTCTTGATTTCTTCTTGCGTTGAAAGGATCGCCTCACGATTAATTGCAACCCGAGGGGCACCATGATCTCTGAGGAACTAGGGGCACCATCCACCCCACTAGTGAAAACTGGAGGTAAATTACTAATGAAGGCGCCCACACATCCATAGAGGTGGCCACAAGAAGGAGAGAGAAAGGAGCTAAGTCTTCTTATATCCGAAATGTCCACATGTCCTAGCCCGAGAACCTGAAGACTTAACCGGGTGTTGAAGACTTAATTGTCAATCGCATTGAAGGGGCTGTTGGTATAGAGTTGTTAAAGAACTAGCCCTTGAACCAAGGTCCTTTAAAGCTAAAAGGTCACCTAAGAGTGAAAGCCCAAAACCAAATGCAACGCTGCAAAAGCTTTGACACTAAACAAAATAGGAACACAAAAAGCTGGTCCACATTGAGGCAGTGCCATTAATTCTTGAATGGAAGTAGATTGATGATGATAATTGGAACCAATCAAAGTTACTTCTCCTGATTTGAGAGGGTGAGTGGATTGAAGAATCACGAAAAAGGCATGTTTCTGCATCCCAATATAACAAGTGGTTATGTTCCTTGTAATGAGGATGAAGCAATCATTTGAAACTATGAAAAAGATTTAAAGGTTATAGATGATGTGAGGGTTATGTGAGTTGCTAAGGATCTACTGTACGCATTGCTAGCACTACATTATTCTGCATTCCTACGACCGTTGCGGTTCTCTTATCTCTTACTTCACTGTAGCAGGTTGCTACATTTTCTATAACTGCGGACCCCAAATTTTCAACGAGTAACACGACCATGTTATAGCCAGTGCATTTCAGTAGTACAAATTTGTGCGTTGAACTGCTATGAGTTTGCTTTACGCAAGAGTTATAATGTTATTTGAATTTTCTGTTGCTTGCAAGTTGTGAGTTAAGAGGACTGTCATCTTATAGTTACTATGCAATTTTTGTCAACTAATTTCCTAGCGCTGTTACTGTTATGTGCTGCAACCGAGACTCATGCACTTCTGAAATAAAATTTCAGTTAGGATAGTCTTGCAAGGTTAAGCTAGTTAGCAGTTTAAGGTGTATGTCCGGTCAACTTATGTGATCAATCTTCACTTCTTCAATTTTATGGTTGAATGCATGACTGAACAAGAGCCATGAATATTCTTGAGGTTTACTAGTTAGTGAGGGAAGACCATGCTTTGCCATGGTTGATTTCCGAAAAACCATAAAAAGGGGATCTTTGATGTGTGATGCGAAAATAGCTTTGATGCTATTATAAAATGTTAAAAGTACCTTGTGCTTGACTTGAAGGGCTATTATGGAATGGCCACATCCAAGGAACTTGGAAGAGCTGCAGATCTTCCTAGGTTTATCAGGTTTCTATCAAAGATTCATCAATAATTATGCCAAGATTGTTGTCCCGATGACGGAACAACTTAAAGGGAAAGGGAAAGCCTTTCATTGGGGAGAGGAATAGAAGCAAACTATGGAGAAGTTGAAAGTAGCAATTGCTACAGCTCCACTTTTACATATAGCAGATCCCAACAAACCATTTGTGGTTGAGACTTACGCGAGTGACTTTGCTATAGGAGCGGTTCTAGTTCAAGATGATCGACTAGTAGCTTTTCAGAGTAAGAAACTAGAACTGGCTCCGAAGAATTACTCCGTCTATGAGAAGGAGTTGTATGCAATTGTCCATGCTTTGAAGAAGTGGCGTCATTATTTATATGGTGCCAAAGTTATGATATTGTTTGATCAAGAGAGCATTAAGTGGCTCTCTAATCAAACCGACCTTAAAGGTTGTAAGGCCCGATGGGCACAGACCCTTCAGGAGTTTGACTATGAGCTTAGGTATAGAAAGGAAAAGTTTAATGTAGTGGCTGATTCACTTAGCCCAATGCCTACGCTTAGTGGACTGAGTTTTACTCAGATCACTAGTGAGCTACTTGAGTCCATTAGCGGGAAATGTCGGCTTGATCCTGCATATTCCAAGATTTGGGAAACCATAGAGAATGGGGATCATGATATACGGGTTTCCAGTGAGGATGAGTATCGACGGGTACTCAAGAAGGACTCAAGCGGAATAATTACAGTGTCCATGATGGATATCTGTTATACAAAGGTAAGATGTGTGTCCCTAGAGATCTTGAGATGAGATGGCATATTTTATATGAGTGTCATGAAACACCTAGTGTGGGACACCTAGGAGTTAACAAGACTTATGATCTTGTTAAGAGGTAGTTTTATTGGCCTGGACTTCATAAGGACGTCCTAGAGTATGTGCTTAAGTGCAATAAATGCCAGGTCAACAAAGCTGAGAGGTTGAGGATTGGAGGACTACTCAACCCACTAGATATTTCTAATGGGAACTAGGAGAGTATCTCCATGGACTTATAGTCAGATTACCTAAGAAACAGAGAGGGCACGACTCGGTCTGGGTAATTGTGGATAGGTTAACCAAAATGGCTATGTTTATTCCGACACGTACTACAGTGAAGACATCAGAGTTTGCTAGACTTTTTGTGGAGAACCTATACCGATTATATGGTCTTCCTTTAGACATAGTCTCCGATCGGGATAGGAAGTTTACGATACACTTTTGGAGAGGGGTCTTCAAAAGGTTGGATACAAAACTTAGCATGAGTACGGCCTAGAATCCATAGTCGGATGGTCAAACAGAAAGGGTTAACCAAATCCTAGAGGATATGCTTCAAGCATATGTGAATGAAAGGCAAACTAATTGGGAAGAGTACTTACCTATAGTAGAGTTTGCATATAATAGTGCTAAGCACTCTTCCACTGGGCATAGTCCATTTATGTTTATGTATGGGTTTCACCCACGAGCTCCTTATGTAGTAGGCTTGCATAATGAAAAGGTTCAAGCTACAAAGTACTTCTTGGAAGAGATGAATGATATGCTTAGACTTGCTAAGGAGAGCATTAGGAGAGCTCAGGATAGAGCTAGAGCCTATGCTGACCCTCAAAGGAGAGATATCAACTTTGAGGTAGGAGAGTAGATCTATTATCTCCTAGGTATTGTGGACCTTTCCAAATCCTTAAGAGAATAGGAAAGATGGCTTACCAGCTCCAACTTCCAGAGAATAGTCAAATCCATCCAGATTTTCATGTTAGCCGGCTTAAGAAAGGGCTGAGTGAATCTAACAACCTCATTCCAGATAGTGAGGTAGTAGAGCCAATTTCTATTCAATCTATTCCACATGAGCCCGAGAGCATACTACACACTCAAGAGAAATGGAGGAGAAATCACTTATATAAAGAGTGTCTAATAAAGTGGAAAGATAGTTCAGAAGATAGTGCCACATGGGAGCAGGTTAGCACCCTTCAGAGATGGTTTCCCAACTTTAGATTACCTTCCCAAGGGTTTTCTTAAGGGGAAGGATATGGGGAAACAACACAGAGATAGGACCATGCATTTCTATACATGGGGATATAGTGGGAGTGGTGGTTCTATTATTCCTCTCTTTCTATCAGACCTTCCAATACCATTTTTGAGGACAAAAATGGAACTAAGGGGAAGGAAATGTCACATGGAGTATCATATATGAGAAGGACTTAGAGGTGAGACCCTCCCCTTATTCATTATGAGTATGATACTCACATGAGTGGCAAGTAGCACTCATATGAGGAGCTTTGATTATTGCCCATATTGGATATGTATGAGAGAGAGAGTAGAGTAATAGAGCCCCATGCGGCTTGGGGGAACAGATCATCGAACTCCGTGTTGTATCGTGAGTAATGAAGGAAGGACCACCTCGAAACATGTGTAGAGCTGATGGTAAGATTGGGGGATTCACAGGAGTACAACAACTAGGGTACTTTTTTCCCTCTTTAGGAGGTTCTTTTCCCCCGGCTTGTATATATGCCTATAGCCCTAATGGGTTGCTTGTCTTTGTACATTCTCGTGGTAATACATCCAGTATTGTGTGTTCTGGTTGAAGGTTCATCTTCCTCCTTGTGTTGTTCATGTGCCTCCATAGATCTCAAACTCCAACATGCGTGACTACTACAAACACATGCTTTTGTGAATATTCTGCATGCAACATGGGGAAATCCAACTTTTTATATATTTTGTGGATCATGCACTTCTGTGGGGAGATGATACAATTTATTTTGAAGGAGATTTGTTGTGTTAAACAGGAAAACAAAAAAAATGAGAGAGTTACCTTGTGATTGAGAGTGAGAGTGAGAATGTGATTAAGAGTGTGATTGAGAGTTCAAATGTGAATGTGATTATCATAGATTGGGGATGGTCGAGAGGTCAAGGCCTCCTCAAGAAGGTATTTTCCAAAGCCATTGTATCCAATGTGTTCAAATCTATAATATCCGAAATTGTCTATCTCTAGGTCATATCTTGTCTATTCTCTCACATTGGGTTTTCTCTTATCTTGTGCAAGTTCTATTTTTCTCTATTTAACTTCCATGGAGTAATTAGAAGCTTGTGATTTGCAATAGCTTGTGATTATGAAAATACTATCCTTAGGAAGGATAGAAGGTTTGACACAAAAGATCCATGATCAAAAGGAGTTTATTTAGAATCTTCTTGGAGAACTACACAAAGAATCACGTGGAAAGTTACCAAAAGGTGCAACAAATTTGTTCTTCGAGCTGATTGATGAGGTGGATGAAGGTGCAGGAACATTTAGTGTGCCTAGAGGAAGAAAAAAATGCTACATAGCTAGTGTTGAAGAAAAAGTAAAAGAAAATTTGAACCATAGTTTTCACTACAACACACCAAGGGTATACCAACGGTCGGCATACCGGCGGTCCTCATCAGCATCGGTATGACCCTCAGAATATTTTGGAAAACCGCTAAGCCTCAAAACAACTACATCCGTATGAGTGTCGGTATAAGCATCGGTATAAGCGTCGGAAATTTCTTGGAAATTATCGATGCGCATACTGACGCTCATACCGACGCTCGGCTTTAACGGGCCCGAGAGCAAACATTCGACATTTCGGCATTTTGAACTTAGATCTTTCTATTGTCGACTTTGCACGTGCGAACACCATATCTCTTTTGTCACTGTTGGCATACAAAGCAACAAAGGAGTCATGCACAATACGGCAACAAGGCCAGATCATTTTTCCCATAGATTATGTACAACTCAAGTGATTTTAATCACCACACAAACATTGTAAATCCCGTTTTTGGTAGATTAGACTCCATTTTGTGCAAGCCGAGGAGTCCTCGAGCTTGAGGAGTATTAGAAGTACCCTCGTACCAATTTTCCTAATTTTTAGACTTCGTTTGAGCCCTCAAATAAGCCCTGGAACCTAATTTTTAACTAGGCCGGACACTAGGTCTGGACAGGGACAAAGCTAGTCAAAAACTATAAAAAGAGCTAGAGAGCTCATTTTTGAGGTTAGATTGTAATTGAAACGAACTTGTAAGAGCTATTGAAAGTAATCTAAAGAACTCCATTGATTCTCTCTCTTTGTCTTGCCGTGTGTGCGCGTGTGTGTGTATGTGTGTGCATGCTTGTGTGCTTCTCACTCACGCACTTGTGCCGCCACTTGCTCGAGGTCTTCATACCATCCTCACGTCTTCCCGGATTGACATTAAAGGAGGTGCTACTCATCACTGAGCTACACCAAATTTTGGCGCCGTTGCCGGGGATCGAGCTTTGAGGACGAGCGTGTGATGGTAAGACGTAGAGTTGACGCGTTGGAGTTGTAGGTATTTTCTTCACTCTCATCGGTTTTCTTTTACTTTCTTCACCATCTTCATCATCATCATCACCATCTCCCACGTCCATCTCCATCATCGCGAAAATTTCAGTTTTTTGACTATATCCCCATCTCCACCTCATTTCCCTCATTTCACTTGTGAGAGAGAGCCAGAGAGCGAATTTGCATGCGCTGTTTTTGCATGTTTCTTGAGCTATTTTGCAGGTTTTTTGCTGTACCATCATCCCCAGCAGTGTGCGCAGGTACGACAGGCTCTGCACAGGTCCCGGGACGACAATCTCTGTCTATCGCGACAGACAGAAAATCTTAACATTTTGTGAATGCATGATTAGCACTGTAACCTACACCTTGAGGGCACTCTAGATCACTAGAAGTTTTTCAAAAATTTGCGTTTTTTCAGTCTATCGCGACAGACACCGTCTATCGCGACAGACACTGTCTATCGCGACAGACACCGTCTATCGCGACAGACAGAAATCCGCGACATACACCGTCTATCGCGACAGACAGAATTTCACGACAGATAGCGTCTATCGCGACAGACACCGTCTATCGCGACAGACAGAAATCCACGATAGACACTGTCTATCGCGACAGACACCGTCTATCGCGACAGACAGCCCCCACGATAGATTGTGTCTATTGCGACAGACACCGTCTATCGCGATAGACAGACATTTTCGGCAAAAATTAAGGGGTAAATTTTTGGGAATTTAGGCTAAATTTTGGGCATATTGGCACTCTCAAGTACTCATATACTTACAAAGTCCTTAGAAAATGCATTAAGACCCCTGATAGTATCTGTTTGTCTAGTTAACCCCCTAAACCCTGAACGGTCATAACTTTTTCATACGAAATCCATTTTCTGAGCTCTTGGGCTTGTCGGAAAGCTCGTGACATATACTACATGCCCTCAACTGTTTTTTATAAGAATAACGCGTTGAAATTCAGATAGGATAATTGGAAGTGACACACAGAAGGGTAGAAACACCAAGGGAGCTCTAGAGGAAATTTCTAGCAATACAAAAGGGGGAACAAGGGTCATTAAAAAAGTGTCTGAAATAAATTGTCTGTCAATTGAAAGGTCTACTTGGAGCTAATCTTGGGATTTATGCAGGCCTATTGAGAAGCAATTGAGAGTATTCAAGCAAGGGTGTTGCGCACGCTTGAGAATCAACTTCTCGAGCACTAAAGAGCAAGGTTCGGCAAGAAAGGTCGGAATATTCTCAACTCCTCTTCGTCAATTCCTAGCTTAGGCTAAGAACGATTAGAAGTAGGAGTAAGTCAGGGCGACGATAGGCCACCATCAAGTTGAAGACTACCTAAAAACTCAAGTTCAAGCTAAAAACTTAATCTCTGTACTGTCGACAACATAAAGGAAAGAACCTAACGTGGAACGATCAACCTGAAAGTACGAAGAACATTCAAGTATTCCTGACGACGTAATAGCAGACAAGACTATAAACACGAGGAATAACTAAAAAGAATCAAGTGACTGGTACCAATTGATCGGCAACGAGGTCGTACTCTGGGCAAAGAATTGGGCTACTTAGATAGGCATATGAACCTTAGATCAGGACGACACCTAGTAAGAGAGAGACAAAGCCTTAGGTCTTCTGAGGCTAGTGTCAACCACACTGCAAGGTCTTGGGCCCAGCAGTTGAGTCGCCACTCTCATTACCCTAGCTCTGATACCAGTGAGTCAGAGATGTCTCAAGGCCTGGACAGACCTACGGGAAGTTCAGGTGTGCCTTACTTGTACAGGGTAGAAGGCCCTTACAAAACACAGTTGGAATACCTTAGGACCAACCGATTAGGTGCTAGCATCTATGAGGACGGCCTAGGAAGATCTGTGGTCCAGATTAAAAACTCTGACCAATCCATAGGACTAGAGCACCCAGCTGTCAAGTTTGAAAACGGTGCATACCTGGACAAGGAAGGAACCATATACGTAGTCACCAGTCATCCAGATAGGACAGATGAATTTGGAAATGTAATTTCAGAAGCGGACTTAGGTGACTTGGAACAAGGAAACATGGGAGTGGAACCTAGAACCCCTCGAGGTAAATCAGTTCTCACTAGGATTATCACGCCTGAGTGGGTCCCCCAAGATAACAAGTGCATAGATTTGCTTCTCAATCGAGAAACGGACGAAGCCTTTTGGAGGTATAAACCGGATCATCCAATTGATATAGGAACAATCATGATCTATGAGTTTAAGGATCCGGATAGCCCAGGCAGAGTGACCTACCTAGATCATGCTTCAGAACGGATCTTTGTGGTGACAGAAAATGATAGGCATGCCTACACTTGGAAGGGTGAATTTATTTTCCCCCAACCAAGATCAAATGTATCCTATGGTCACCCTGGGGCTGGAACTTCCCAAGCTCATGGTACGCAAAGAGATAGAAGTAGGGATAGACCAGAAGTAAGTTTCGCCAACCCCGTGGGCAGAGAAAGAACGAGAACAGAGACGAATAGGGTAGAACCTGAGATGCATAGAGCCCACAGGAACCAAAGAAATGTAGATGGATTCCCTCTGCCGAGGCCTAGAGAGCACACAAGAACTTTGAGACCCACCCAGCTAGTTAAGTCCATGAAGAACTACTTTGACGGCACAGGAGATCCCTATGATCATGTGGCGGAGTTCAAGCAAGTCTTGAGAGCTGAACAAGTGGAGGATCTGTTCACGCAGTACAATGCCTTCGGTCTAACCCTTAGGAACACAGCGCTTACGTGGTTTCAGCCATTAGATGAACGCCAGTTCAGGAGCATAGACCAACTCCTAGAGGCTTTCATCGTAGAGTTCTCTAAGAGTGGCATAAGACACAATACATCCTCATTGATTCACAGCTTCAAACAGACCCCCCAAGAGACTGTCAGATTGGCCGGAAGAAGATTTAGACAATATCTTGAAAGGTGCCCTATTTCGGAGCTACCCACATCTGCTAAACAAGTAGCCTTATTCCTTGATGGATTGCTGAGTACGGAATTGAGATCCTATGTGTATCTAAAGGACCCTAGGACCATAGAAGAATGTGTACGCATGTGCATTGACATTGAAGATAACCTAGGGGAAGAGCTAGAGCTTTCCAAAATCTACAAAGATTCAGATAGTGCATCTAGCCACTCTTCCACGCAATCTACATCAATTGAGGAACTCGCTGAGAAGGTAGCTCAAAAATTAGGTGTAACTAGCAAACAAATCCCAAGGTTTGCCCCTGTGAAAAGATGCTATACATGCGGTGGTGACCATATGGCGAATGTCTGCCCTATTATGGCCCAACCCCAAGTTAACCCTAGTAGCCAGTACTGCACCATAGAACGGAAATACACAAACCACACTGCGCAAGATTGCCCATACAACAAGCAGGCAGTTAGGCAACCCTACCCTCAACCCTACCAACAAGGCAGATACCAGAACCAGTATCCTCCCCCACCACAATATGCTAGACCCCAACAAACCTACCAACCACAATATGAGGCCCAACAGAGACCCCAACCGGTGCTAGCTCAACAGCCTCCAAACCCCTCTAACGTGATTCCAGTAAAGTATGCTGTTGCAAAAGAAAACCTGAATAGAGCTATAGTCCCTGTAACATCCTTGATCTCTGAAAATGACCCAAGTGATCATAGCTTTGATTCTACCCATGTGGATAGCCCCCAGGCTTACTACATGCAGTCTCCAGAACATGGTGAGTCTTACTATAGTGAAGAACCAAGTGAACCTAGTTGGGAGTCAGATTACACGAACGTCATGTATGCAAACCCCAACCCCAGGCCTCAACCTAGGCAAGTAAGACCTCCATTCCCAAGAGGACCGTGCTATAGATGCCAAGGAGATCATCTCATCCGTGATTGTCCCATGCCCCCACCTCCACAACCCCAGTCAGTGACTATCCAAGGTTTCTGCCAAGATTGTGGAAGAGAGCATCTCTTACGAGATTGCCCAAAGAACCCCAATAATATGCCAAAAATCACGCCCATCAATGTTATTGAGTTAGTGGTAGATTCCAGCGGAAGTGTTACTTCCACTGCACCCGTACAGGTAGTCACGAGAGCTCAAGCAGTGAAGCAAAACCAAGGGGTAGGCAAGGAAAAGAGCCCAGACACTAGCGATACTGAGAGCCAAAATAAAAAGAGAACAAGAGCTTGGAGAGATAGCCGCGAACGCATGAAAAGGCAATGGGCAAAGAAGATGAGTGAACTTGAGGAAAGTCTACGAGAAACCAAGGCTAAAATCATAGAGATCACATCTCAACCGCACTCTCACACATTCCCACCGCTACCATCCCCATCACCCTCCATCCCTTCACCCTCTAAGACACCCCACGTAACCCACCCATCGGTATTAGCTGATCCCACTCCTGAAGACATAGACATGATGCTTAAAGCATATCAGGCCAGAATCCAAGAAGGGCCAAACGTCACGGATCATGACAAGTGCTACCCTAGAGCTGACCTAGAGATAGAAAGAACCAAACTATGCGCGAAAATGGTCGCATTGGCTCAGACTATGTTTGAAGCCAGTCGCCTTTTCAATTACTCGGGCTCAGCCAAAACGCAATTACACTTGGATGGATTCCTAGAGAAATTAGAGAGAATAATTGCAAGATCTGCCCAGGACGAAAAAAATCAAGAGAGAGAGAAATCAAGCAAAAACATAAACCATTACCCATCGGAAGTTTATGCGGCCAATTCCACTAAACCAGACAACTTCCCCTCCTTAGAAGGAATAGAGAGGCTAATTGCACAGTCAGAAAAGGAACCTACCCCTCAAAGAAAGGAAAGGGCAAGAGAACGGATAAGCCAGCCTCTCCAGGACGCCCATATGCCTCCTCAAGAAGCTTATCTTCCCCCCCAAAAGGCAGATGAGCCTCCCTCGGAAGCTCACGTACCTCCACAGTCTACCTACCTTCCTTCTCAGGGAGTGTATGAGCCTGCTCGGAAGAGTAATAGAATAAGCAATCCTCCCCAAGAAGCTTGTGCTCCAGCCATTTATGAGAGCAAGGAGAGAGCCAATGATAGAACAAGCCCTCCTTCCCAGGTTGCTTATGTGCCCAATACTACGGAGCCAGACACTTCTTCTTCTATGAATCGGTTTGCACCAGACTTCCTACGAGAGATTCAAGAAGACAAATGGGATAACGAAAGCGAGGTCGCCCCTCCTTTTGAACTTGTGGATGATGCACACGACCAGTTCCCACAAGACATCCCATCTATTTACGGGGAGCATGAGAGTGTTCAGTCTCACGAGAGATTAGACTTTGAGTCTAATTCCATACAAGAGCTACCTCACTTCACAGGCCCATGGGAAGCAAAGTCCACATATATGAGAGCACCCACAGTCATGGTAAGGAACGACGACTCAGTCATACCTAGGAACACAGAGGTAGTGAAGAACACTAACGTGTAGTGTAATCTCAAGTTAGAAGAGCTACTCAAGGTTAGACCTGAATTATGGAAACATGTAGCCAAACAAGTACCAGAGATAGCAAAACCTCGTTCCCAGGTAGGATCCCATAGGACAGTGCGAGAAATTCCCTTGGATAAGATAGGGGATATGTGTGAAGGTGAAGAAGGGAACACCTATCTTCCCATCACCTATCAGGAATACACCACCAAGGCGATTTTGGACTCAGGGGCAGGAGTTGCAATTGCCACCACCTCCTTATGGAAGCGTTGGGGCAAGCCAGCACTCAGGCCAACGAGAATGAAATTGCAAATGGCCGATGGTCACATAGAGAGACCCTTAGGATTGCTAGAAGGAATAACTCTCACCACTTGTGGTGTCGAGTTTGAGCATAGCTTTGCTATATGTGACTTCAGCAAGAATCATGCCTATGAGATGATTTTAGGAAGACCATTCATGCGACAGTTGCAAGTGGTACAGGATTGGGGGACCAATTCTTTGTACCTGCAGCACTTAGGTGTTACAACCAAAGTCAATCTCAAGGATTATTCTCATAGAGATGTCCCTCCTATCCAATGGAATCCCATCCATAGAGCCAAAGATGACACAGAATCGGTGCATTCCATAGGGTCGGGATCCTCATGGATGCATGAAGATACTCACTTATGGATGTGCAAGGTAGCAGTAGAAGAAGAGAAGAGAGAGAAAGCCAGAGAGGTAGGTGCGAAAGAAACTCATAGATCAATCCAAGACCCAGCCTATGCACCTGTAGTTTTTCCAGACGAAGAGTTTGAACCCCATGGCTGGGCGGAAATCTTAGCAACAATGGACGTAGCCATCAACGAGGAACAATGGACACCTCACTGTGATGAGGATGGCTATGATATTTCAGTCTTCTCCATAGAGCCTATCATGGGAGAGGCAGTTCTAGAAGAATGCGAACCTAGCCCTGATGCATTTGAGGATGCAAGTGACTCCGATCTAGAGTCAATCATTATGGACCCACCATTTGCATCAGATGAAGAATACTTCCATGAAGTAGAATTTCAACCCCAGAGGCATGGAGAGGTTGCAACTAATGTAAGATTAGCAACACATGGGACCCCGAAGGAAGAAGGAAAGAAACGAAAGAAGAGAGAAGCCTTACCAGAAGAGGAAGAATCTTTGTTTGAGGTCCCAGAAAATTTTAAGAAGTATGAGATAGATGACAGGAGAGTCATGATAAGAATGCCTAAACGAGAGGCACAATCAGGAGAGGCCTATGATAACAAAGAAACCACCAAGAAAATAGTAGTGGCCATAGAAGAAGGAGAGGAGAGATGTACGTATATAGGCCACGACCTGATAGAAGAAGAAGAGCACGAATTGATTGCCTTGCTAAGAGAATACAGAGATGTATTCGCTTGGAGTTACAAGGACTTGAAAGGGGTTGACCCGGACATATGCTCGCACACCATCCCCATGACCTCAGATGCCAAACCCTCTAAGCAAAAGCCTTATACATATAATGATAATTACGCTGCTAAGATCAAGGAGGAGATAGATAGACTGGTCGAAGCTGGATTTATCTATGAAATTGAGCACACTGAATGGGTATCCCCCATCGTAGTGGTGCCCAAGAAGAATGGCAAGCTGCGTGTGTGCATTAACTTGAAAAAGGTTAATGCCGCCACGATTCGAGATAACTATCCGCTTCCCATCACAGAACATCTCTTAGAAAGGGTGGCAGGCAAGGAAGTGTACAGCTTCCTTGATGGATTTTCGGGCTACAACCAAGTAGCCATAGCTCCAGAAGACCAGCATAAGACTGCTTTTGCCACAGAGTGGGGCATTTTTGCTTTTAGAGTGATGCCATTTGGGCTTACCAATGCACCAGCTACCTTCCAGAGGCTGATGTGCCATGTGTTTAAGGAGTTCCTGAGGAAGAGTTTAGAAGTCTATGTTGATGATCTTTGTGCTCATTCCAATGTTAGACAAACCCATATTCCTGAACTCAGACAAATCTTTGACAAATGTAGAGAATACCAAGTCTACCTGAACCCAGAAAAGTGCGTTTTTATGGTCAGGCAAGGCAAGATCCTAGGACACATAGTGTCAAAGAATGGCATATCTACCGATGAAGAAAAGGTGAGAGCCATAGCAGAGCTACCTAGACCAAAGAATGTCAAGGAAGTACAAGCTTTCATGGGGCATTGTGGTTATTATCGACGATTTATACACATGTATGCTGTCATTGCAAAGCCCATGTACGGACTTCTGAAAAACTTTGAGTGGACGGATGAATGTGAGAATTCCTTCCAAGAGCTTAAACGAAGATTATGTTCAGCACCAATCTTGACCACACCAGATTGGAATAAGCCATTCCATGTTCATGTGGATGCATCCAATTATGCCATTGGATGTGTGCTTGCACAACCTACTGGTGAAGGTAATATGGATCTTCCAATTGCCTATGCCAGTAGACAATTGAATGCGGCTGAATGGAATTACACCACTACAGAGAGAGAAGGCTTAGGCATGGTATATGCAGTTAAGAAATTTAGACACTATTTGCTTGCAAATAAGTTTAAATTTTTTACTGATCATCAGGCATTATTATATCTCGTAAACAAGCCATGCAATACAGGAAGATTAGTGAGATGGTTTCTCTTGCTAATGGAATATGACTTTGAGGTTGTGGTAAGAAAAGGTAGGACTCACTTACGAGCAGATCACCTCTCCAGGCTCACATCGGGAGAAGCCCCACAAGGAGTGTCAGATGACCTTCCTGATGCTTACTTGTTTAATTTGGAAGTTGTGCCGCAGTGGGCTAAGCCATTGGTACCAGTATTGACATACGGGCCTAATCATCCAGTGATAAACACACGAAATAGGGAGGTTGTAAAAGCCCAAAAGTACCACATCATGGCAGGAAGCATGTACAAGCACACTGATCAAGGGATCTTGGCTTGTTGCGTAGAAGAGGATGAGTACGCTAAATGGTTGCAATTAGCACATGTAGGTGCGTTAGAGCAACACCATTCAAAGCAACGAACTTTACAGACCTTAAAGAGACTCGGAGTGCATTGGCCAACTATGGAAGCGGATGTCCAAAAGTTGTGCAAGGAATGCCCAATCTGTTGCACTAAACCACCAGTAGAACATGCCAGTCTTTATCAAATATCCATTGTGCCAGATTGGAGCGAACCACTAGTATCATTCCTGAGGACAAACACATTCCCTCCAGACATGACTCTGGCTAGGAAAAGGAGTTTAGAACAAGAAGCCTTGGATTACTCACTCCTTGGTGATAATCTATACAAACGCGGTAAGGATGGTTACCTGAGACTGTGTGTCCATGAAAGTGAGTACCTTAAGATCTTAGAAACTGCTCACCAAGGTGTAGCAGGAGGACACTTTGGACCAGATCGGGTAATAAAGGCAATACTATTTGCGGGCTTCTGGTGGCCTACCCTTCACATGGATGCACATACCTATGTGAAACGATGTGATGTCTGTCAGAGGACTCAGTATCCTATACGCAAAGATGAGATGCCACTGAAACCTATGATGGGTGGACGTGCATTCTCTAAGTGGGGAATAGACTTCGTAGGTCCTATTAATCCCCCAGCTAAGGGTTCTCATGCGGAATACATCATTGTGGCAACAGATTATCTCACCAAGTGGGTAGAGGTAAAAGCTACAACCAAGAACGATGCTCAAACAACTGCCAAATTCTTGTTTGAGAATGTATTCACGAGATATGGGCTACCCATAGAGCTTGTAAGTGATAGAGGCACTCATTTCTTGAACGAAGTGATTGAAAATCTACTCCAAGAATTCTTGGTAATACACAAGAAGTCTGCCCCTTATCACCCTCAAGCTAATGGACAAGCTGAGAGCACTAATAAGATTTTATGCAATGTACTGACGAAATTAGTGAACACTAAACGCTCTGATTGGGACAAACAGCTACACCATGCTGTTTGGGCATACCGAGTTGCCTACAAAACGGTACTCCAAGCCACCCCCTTTCAGATGGTATTCGGTCAAAACGCTGTGTTACCTTTGGACTTCTTGATCCCTACATTGAAAGTAGCACAAGAGCACGAATGGACAGGTCATGAGCTCTCCTCTAGGATCTTTGACCTTGAACGATTAGGGGAAACAAGAATGAGAGCCGCTGCAGGAATATATGCAGCCAAGAAGAGACAGAAGGCATATTTCGATGCCCATGTGAAGGATAAAGGCTTGAAAGCAGGAGATCTAGTCTTAGTTTATACACTAAAACAACACGCGAGGAAGCTAGAAAAGAGAGGCTACGGACCTATGATCATCAATAGGATCTCCACGAGCGGAGCAGTACAACTAGCCACGTTAGAGGGTGATGTTCTCCCAAATTATATTAGCGGTTGCAGAGTCAAGTTGTATCAGGAACCCCTCACGGAGGAATTGCTCAGTCGACTCAACACTGCTAAGAAACGCAAAGAGGAAGAAAAGAGAATTAGAGAAGAAGCTCAAGCAGAAGCTTTAGAACGCATCAGAAGGATGAAATTACGAAGGCAAGGTAGAGATCAGCCTAGAGCAAATGACTATGCAGATCAAGGATTTCCTATGGCCATGTGTGAAGTTGCAGGAACAAGCTCGCATAGGATAATTGATAGACGTCCTTTCATAACCATAGATATAGGACAAGGAAAGAGTGCAAGGACCGTAAGAGCCTTGATTGACTCAGGTGCTGCCACTAGCGCTGTTAAGTTGTCTTACTGTCAAGAGTTACAGTTAACTGTCCATCCTGTGGAAGCATATCTCATAGGACTGGGAGGCGTGGAAACCCCTTGCATGGGCGAGGTGGAACTTCCCTTCTACATTCACGATGAGGCAATGACCGTTAAAGTACTAGTGTGTCAAGATGAGGATCTCACTGAACCTCTCGTCTTGGGTCAGGATTGGATCTATGACCAAGCAGTCAATCTAAACCTAAGAAGTGGACTTCTCCAGGTTTGGCTCAATCATAGTCGAGTTACAGTAGAGTTAGACAATGGAGCACTCAAGGAACTAGGAAAGGCACAGACTCCTGGTCCTTCCAGGGGTACACATGAAGATGACCATGCTGTTTTTGTTCAAAACCCTGTGTTGCAGAGGAATGATATTTGCAAAAAAGGAGTCAGGGATGCAACGGAACTCCCTTCTTTTCCAAAGGCCAGAAGGAGGCAGCAACCAAAGGCGGATCACAAGCAGAAGAAGCAGAGAACTACTTATGTCCAAGATCAAAAATACCTGAGCAGCAGAATGTCCCAGAAAGTAAACCAGGTGTGGGTGCGGAAAGGCGAACGACCGGGTGCACCACCGTCAACTACACGGGCAAAGCCTCTTATTAGTAACCAACAACACGACGCTAATAAGAAGACTTTCAGAAATTCTTCTGCTAAAGTAAAATCTATTTGGGTGCCCAAGAAGTCGAGGAAGGCAAGCCCACAATCTAGACAAATTTGGGTGCCTAAGGCTTGCTTGAGGGCACAAGTAGTTACGCCAAGGCCACAACCTATGCAGTATAACCCATCGACGAGTACAACCAGAATTCCCTCGTGCTCAACACTTAGGAACACACCAAGACCCATGAGCATGCATGTAATCACTTACAAGTGGGTCCCTAAAAGGCCCCATTCCCAAACAGCGACACCTACACAGCTCTATAGAGTCTCTACGAAATCGAAAGCAAAGCCCATCCGCTGCATTTGGCAGTCTAAGACCTGTAATAAACCCCCCGACCCCGATTTGTAAATTCACCCCACTTACTAACGGCATTAGTCTCCTAGGAATACACAAACGTTAACTACACTCACTGTCTTCGTGCACTTACTAACCACTAACTCATCACCTGCCTCATGTTAATGTTGTAACGGGGACAGCAACGGATTTATTCTGTCCATTACGATGTTAACACATGCTTCTATATTCTCACAGAATCAGAAGACAAGCAGTAAAATGGAAGAAGCGACAGGTTCGGGCTCACAAGTAGGAATACTTACTGCGGGAATTGATGTGGATAGTATACCCGTGGATGTGCCCCCGACGGAACGACCAGTGGAGGTGCAACACTTTCAGCAACTCCCGGTGCCAGATCCACCTACAGGAATCACGGAAAGAGTTCATGCCAACTCTCATTGGCTCAATGGCATGCCCGGCCCATTAGGTGAGGCCAAGTATATCTGGGAGTCTAAATGCGAGTATGACAGATCATGGGTGCGCTTCCAATTTTTCTCCAAGGAGTTCGAGACTTTACAGAACACCGAAGATCTCCAGACCATATGGCAATGAGCAGGATTGGCGGAATATTTTGAAGCCCCACTACCTAAACCCGATCTCCTCAGATGTTATTATTTGGTCTCCACATTACAAGCTCATGAAGATAAGGACCAACCCGGATCATTTGTTCTCCCCTCATTGCTGGGCAACAACGAGTTGAAGAGGTTTGAACTTACTGTAGAGCTGGTGAGTGATGCTTTAAATATGCATGGCACGCATGTACCCTCAGAAAAGGATGCTCTCGTTCCCACCAACATGAAGGACAGGAAACTAGTGAAGCTAAAAGACATGGCAACACTCACCCCAAATGTGTCCATCCCTCTCCGAATGTGCATGCAACATTTCGCCTTCCCCGGTCAAGACCGATTCACGCAGCCACACAAGAAGATCTGGTTTGCTCTCTACTTGGCGGAAGCAGGTGCGTTACCTATTAAGCTACCAGTGTGGATTATAGATCAGTTGTATGAAGCAAACAAACGGGCTTCTAGGAAATTAGTGGTGAACGGATGCTGTGCACTCACACGCATCATTTACCGATGCTTGGCATATGATGTCCCCATTGAGCGTGCCTTAACTTGGGCACAATTACAAATGTTTAAAAGGCTCAAGATGTCCACACATCAGTCCAAGCGCATGAGGGGCGCGATCCCTTGTGTCCAGACAAGGGAAGTCCTGACTACTCCTGAGGCATCACCACTAAGAGAGGGCACTGTACCTCCCTTTACCATTAGGATACCCAGGTCGGAATCTGACACTACGACACAACCTACCCCATCGGCCCCTCCTGTCACACCTGAATTCGAATTTGTTGCCACTGGAGAGGCTGAAGGACTAGACCCCCAGGATTTCGAAGCATTCCTACAAAGCACACAATTCGCTGATGTGGAGTTTTATTCAGAGGCAGAGGAGCAGGGCACATCCTCACGAAGACGAAGAAAGTCTACAGACGGTAGACATGTCCATTGGAGTGACGCTCAACAAAGTCAACAACACGGACACCCGGAAGAAGAAGAAGCGTATGAAGAGGACACCATTGAAGCCCCAGCATATACAGCCGAACTCCGAAGGCTGTATCAGATTATGGAAAGAATGCGATCGCAGCAATTACTCACTGAACAGAGCAGCAGAGTACTTATGACTCAGTTGTTGGAAGAAGCGGGAGTTGACTCAGAGTACAGGGAGGGTCTCTTATTGATGGCAGAAACATATGGAGTTGTAGAAGCTGTGCGCACTGCCATTCAGAGGCCTTCAGTTCAATATGACCCACGAAGGTTCCAGACACGACCTCGCTCAGGTAAAAATATCCAAATTCCCGTTACAGTTGCAGAAGAGACAACTACTACACCAACCTCCCAAACAGCTAGTCAACAGCACCCCGCCACCCATGAGGAGTCCACCGAACCACTACCATCCACTCCCCCACCATCACCTCCTAGAAGAGAAACAGTGGAAACCACATCGACTGCTCAACCCACTGACCCCACCTTCATCTTCCGTACTCCCATCTCCAGTGCCACCCTATTCTCTACCACTGATAACCCGACCTTTGAAGCAAACCCCATCACTACACAACCCACCGAAACCCTTCCCGAGCCTGCACTAGGACAACCATCCCCAATGCCTTCAGCCACGGGTCATCCTGACCCCAGATCCACATTCATGGGCTTCCCTACTACCACGCAACCCTTTCCACCCTTCTCAAATTTACGACCCCAACCCCCGATATCCCTCTCTCCATTTCTACAATCCCTCCATGACATCTTTGCTAGGGCTTTTCAACCAGGCTCTCAACCTTTCCCTACCTTTTCCGCTCCCCACCCCACTTCGCACCTATTCACCACTTCCACACACACACCACCTACCATACCAATGTATATGGCAGACCCCACACCCACATCCACTCCTGAAGGTATGGACATTTCACCACCCACGGCACCTCCACCCACGGTTTCACCCTCTCCCGTTCCCCCTCCACCAATTTCACCCACACACACAACTTCCGTAGACACATCATTCACTGTCTCCCTTCCCCAATTCCCATCCCATGCATCTCCCACGATAAACAATCCACACTCATCTATAGGAAATGCATTGGACACCATGTTGGCTTGTATATCAAATTTAAGAACAGATTACATTCAGCTTCAGCAACGAAACGAACGCCTGCAAGAGCACTCAACGACACTACAGCACCGCCTTGCGGCACTAGAAGAGGAGAACGCTCGCCTCCACACACAGTTCCAAACCCTCCAAGAAGCCCATAATATATTGGAGGTACAGCTACAGAACGTAGATCAGGAAGCGGTGCAGGTGGTAGAAAGTCACCTACGGACACAACTGGAACGCAACTCAAAACTTCAGCGAAATATGGCGCTACTTAAACGCCATCTTGCGGCTGCTCAGGAAGAGAACAGATGTCTGCAAATACAAAATCAAGAGAACCTAGAGGCAGCTATTGAGAGCACACCGGGGGCACCCATCAGCCCATCCAAGTTTCAAGCAGTGACCCCCGATAATATCAAGATTATATTGGAAGATTATGCCATGCTGCTCGAAGCACATGATAAGCTATCGGAGGAGCTAGGACAACTGAAGCAGGAACACCAACAAGGACCAACAGCTGTCCCTCCAACCACCCCCTCTGCGGCTTCGCTTCTCAACGCAGAGGCCATAAAAGATCTCCAGGAACAGGTAACTGAATTGCAAACACGCCTACTACAATATGAGAGGCCATCTTCCCCTCCGGAGGCTCCCACGGACGAAGAAGTTGTGCAAATTCCTGTGGAACAAACGTTTGATGAAGAATATGATCCGCAACCATTCCCAGGAGGCCAACAAACAGAAGAAGCGCAGGACACGTTCGAGGCACCACGGCCGCCATGGTTACGACAAGTGGAGGAAATAGGGACTTCGCATGAAGAGCGCACCGTAGTGCAAAATCAGGCCATGAGGGTCATAGAGGAGACTGTGTTACAATCAGCTTACTTCAAGAACTTGTCATCGAGACGCCTGATTCTCTCATCGGAACTCCAGTACAGGCCATATTATATTATCTTGGCTGATTATAACGCAGAAATACAAAGAGTCACGGGTCAGATTCCTACTTTTGCGACCCAATTTCAACCCGAAGACCTTCCTCCAGAGGTGCGAAAAGGCAAGATTCGTCAACCAACATGGCGGCAGAAACTTTTAGAGACCTATCCAGAAATGCTACGCACATGGAACAACACGCCGTTGCACCTCCTGTACAACCCATGCTACGGTCCAGTCCCCCGCCGTAGGTCGTGGAAGGCATTTAATATCAAGGTACAGAACAATGTGCAATGCAAGGAATGGCTGAACTACCCGTACATCGCGCCACCACAAGGACCACCATCGGTAGCATATATGATGGGGACCATTCGCCACTGGATGCCGCGCTTGAAGCCCATGCAAGATGTGGCAGCGCAAATGATGCTTAAAATCTTAGATATGATGCAAGTAGTGCTGAAGACCTTTAGAAATGCAGCCGCACCACAGGTACGTCTTCCGGGGTTTAGCAATGGAAATTACGACTTGGTGTATGACATGAGCACCACCCCCAGTATCCGTGTGGCTTACGCTTGGCATGCACGCATCAAATACCTCCCCGCCTGCTACAAACAGACCTTCGAAGAAATGTTTAGATCAGGTTTCTGGGAGTACCACTCGGAGATTTTCGCACCAAAGCCGACACATCTGCTTCAACTGTTTGCTTGTGAACAAGCAATGTATTCAGAGTACTACACCACCCCGCAACCAGAGACCCCCGGGGCAATAAATTGGGAGGCATTGGAAGCCGATCTAGCAAGAGGCTTAAGGATAGGAGAACATGAACTGGCCACCAATGTCATCCAATATTACATCGACCACCCGCGCGAACAAAGGTCTGTCAGGGGCGACAGACGCTAGGAAGGGGGGAGTGTTGGCATACAAAGCAACAAAGGAGTCATGCACAATACGGCAACAAGGCCAGATCATTTTTCCCATAGATTATGTACAACTCAAGTGATTTTAATCACCACACAAACATTGTAAATCCCGTTTTTGGTAGATTAGACTCCATTTTGTGCAAGCCGAGGAGTCCTCGAGCTTGAGGAGTATTAGAAGTACCCTCGTACCAATTTTCCTAATTTTTAGACTTCGTTTGAGCCCTCAAATAAGCCCTGGAACCTAATTTTTAACTAGGCCGGACACTAGGTCTGGACAGGGACAAAGCTAGTCAAAAACTATAAAAAGAGCTAGAGAGCTCATTTTTGAGGTTAGATTGTAATTGAAACGAACTTGTAAGAGCTATTGAAAGTAATCTAAAGAACTCCATTGATTCTCTCTCTTTGTCTTGCCGTGTGTGCGCGTGTGTGTGTATGTGTGTGCATGCTTGTGTGCTTCTCACTCACGCACTTGTGCCGCCACTTGCTCGAGGTCTTCATACCATCCTCACGTCTTCCCGGATTGACATTAAAGGAGGTGCTACTCATCACTGAGCTACAGTCACTCTTTCTCTCTCTCTCTCTCTCTCCCTCTCTCCTTCCCCCCTCTCTCTCTCCCCCTCCGTCTCTCTCTCCCTAAGCACACCTCTATCTTTCTAGATTTGAAGTTTTGGTAAGTATATCACACATATTGTAGCGCTCTTTTTTCCTTATTTATGTTTTTGCTTTTCTAATATCTTCTCTCTTCAATTTTGCAAGAGACTTTGGGATCAAATCTTTT
Organism: Ceratopteris richardii; assembly: GCA_020310875.1. Taxonomy (NCBI): domain Eukaryota; kingdom Viridiplantae; phylum Streptophyta; class Polypodiopsida; order Polypodiales; family Pteridaceae; genus Ceratopteris; species Ceratopteris richardii. The sequence continues at coordinate 159,194,288 of CM035418.1, read as the reverse complement.
GAAATTCTATGAAGGACAACTTCAAGTGGATTTTGATGACCACATTTCAAACAATTACAACGATTTAAGTGATTGTTTTGTTTTCGATTGACATAGAGAGAGACATATACATATACATACACACTCACATATGTATAAACACACACATGCATATCCCTACACACATACACACATACACACATGCATATGGATACACACATGCATATGCATACACACATGCATATGCATATACATGCATATGCATACACATGCATATGCATACACATGCATATGCATACACATGCATATGCATACACATGCATATGCATACACATGCATATGCATACACATGCATATGCATACACACAATGCATATGCATACACACATACATGCATATGCATACACACATACATGCATATGCATACACAGATGCACATGCATACACACATGCATATCCATACACATGCATATGCATACACATGCATATGCATACACACATAGACAATGCATATGCATACACACATGCATATGCATACACACATACACAATGCATATGCATACACACAATGCATATGCATACACACATACACAATGCATACACACATACACACTGCATACACACATACATGCATATGCATACACACATGCATATGGATACACACATGCATGCATATGCATACACACAATGCATATGCATATGCATACACACAATGCATATGCATATGCATACACACAATGCATATGCATACACACATACACAATGCATACACACATACACAATGCATATACACACACACAATGCATATCCATACACACATGCATATGCATACACACATGCATATGCATACACACATGCATATGCATACACACATGCATATGCATACACACATACACAATGCATACACACATACACAATGCATATGCATACACACAATGCATATGCATACACACATACATGCATATGCATACACGCATGCAAACACATACACACATGCATATGCATACACACATGCATATGCATACACACATGCATATGCATACACACATGCATATGCATACACACATACATGCATATGCATACACACATGCATGCATATGCATACACACAATGCATATGCATACACACATACACAATGCATATGTATACACACATGCATATGCATACACACATGCATATGCATACACACATGCATATGCATACACACATACAGAATGCATACACATGTAAGCATATGCATACACACATGCATATGCATACACACATGTATATGCATACACACATACATGCATATGCATACACACATGCATGCATATGCATATACACATAGACAACGCATATGCATACACACATGCATATGCATACACACATACATGCATATGCATACACACATGCATGCATATGCATACACACAATGCATATACATACACATTCATATGCATACACACATACACAATGCATATGCATACACACATACACAGTGCATACACACATACATGCATATGCATACGCACATGCATGCATATGCATACATACAATGCATATGCATACACACATGCATATGCATACACACATACACAATCCATACACGCATACACAATGCATATGCATACACACAATGCATATGCATACACACATGCATATGCATACACACATGCATATGCATACACACATGCATATGCATACACACATGCATATGCATACACACATACACAATGCATACACACATACACAATGCATATGCATACACACATACATGCATATGCATACACACATGCACACACATACACAGATGCATATGCATACACATGCATATGCATACACACATAGACAATGCATATGCATACACACATGCATATGCATACGCACATACATGCATATGCATACACACATGCATGCATATGCATACACACAATGCATATGCATACACACATACACAATGCATATGCATACAAACATACATGCATATGCATACACGCATGCACACACATACACACATGCATATGCATACACACATAGACAATGCATATGCATACACACATGCATATGCATACACACATACATGCATATGCATACACACATGCATGCATATGCATACGCACATGCATGCATATGCATACACACAATGCATATGCATACACACAATGCATATGCATACACATGCATATGCATACACATGCATATGCATACACACATAGACAATTCATATCCATACACACATGCATATGCATACACACATACACAATGCATACACGTGTATGCATATGCATACACACATAGACAATGCATATGCATACACACATACATGCATATGCATACACAATGCATGCATATGCATACACAATGCATGCATATGCATACACACATAGACAATGCATATGCATACGCACATGCATATGCATACACACATAGACAATGCATATGCATACGCACATGCATATGCATACACACATGCGTATGCATACACACATACACAATGCATATGCATACACACAAGCCATATGCATACATAGGATGCATATGCATACATGCATGCACAGACATACACACATGCATATGCATATACACATAGACAATGCATATGCATACAGACCTGCATATGCATACAGACCTGCATATGCATACACACATACACAATGCATACACACATACATGCATATGCATACACACATGCATGCATATGCATACACACAATGCATATGCATACACACAATGCATATGCATACACACAATGCATATGCATACACACATACACAATGTATACACACATACACACAATGGATATGCATACACACATGCATATGCATACACACATACACAATGCATACACACATACACAATGCATATGCATACACACATACATGCATATGCATACACGCATGCACACACATACACACATGCATATGCATACACACATGCATATGCATACACACATGCATATGCATACACACATACACAATGCATACACGTGTATGCATATGCATACACACATAGACAGTGGATATGCATACACACATACATGCATATGCATACACACATACACAATGTATACACACATACACAATGCATATGCATACACACATGCATATGCATACACACATTAGATCAAATGGGACCCTTACATTCGATCATATGTAATCTCCATGTACACCTTGGGGAGCACATGACCATGACGACTCCAAAATATATCACATATGTAATGGAGCTCCAATCATGGATGTAGCTGGGAAGTCAATGCGTCAGTGCATTCGAAAAATTTACTCCATAGAGCTTGGACATTCTGTAATGCTAAAATGGAGCGAAAAGGATAGGGATTCCAAAAACTATATCACACAATCGATATATGAAGAGTACCGGCCAGCACCTAGGAATCCTATTGTGAGTTCGGAATGGATTCAGCATACGACACGTGAGGTGATGTCTCATCGACGGTCGGAAGCTCCCAATGCTTTTAGAGCAGGCTTAGCAGAGCCTGTGTGGTTACGTTTGGATACGGTTGGAATGTCGCATTTAGGTAGCGGCGGATATGACAGTATGCTCTACCAATTTGTAAGTATCATGTTAATTATTGAATTTGTTTGTGTTCAGCATATCATGTACGTTCATCTAACATTTTGCATATTCATTATAGGAGTTGGCAGTGGGTCGTCCTCCGATTCGAACCGAAGAATCTTACGGATATCATCATGGATTGGTTCCACTCTTGCAAGACTTAGAGGGATGTGGTGCAATCATTTCATGGGAGAATCTATGATTAGGTAAACTTATAGCTTGGTTTTGTATTTTTTGTTGTTGTTTATAAATGTCATGTCAATGTGTCTCATTTTACACATGCTTTGTTGTAGGATTGCAGGTGTAAATATTTTGATCCCCTTACATATATGTGTGGTAGTACTTTGCAGCAATTTTGTATTACACTCCTATGTGGCAATGATGTACCATAATTTTGTATTCGATTCCTATATGGAAGTGCTTTGTCACATTGCCACAATTTTGTATTACACTCCTATGTGGAAATGATGTACCATAATTTTGTATTCGATTCCTATATGGAAGTGCTTTGTCACACTCTTGTACATCCTTCATTTATGGAATATACAACTTTTTGTACATGATTCATGGTTCATTTTTGCTCATATAAAATCGTGTTTTGGTTGCCATTAGAGTACATAACACATGTACTTGATTTAGAGTTGGGCAGAGTGTATTGTGTTTTGCTAAACAACATCACAATGTAGCAAAAGACAACGCATTCTGCCCAAAAAAATTTGTGCAGATATGGTCGTCGGTATGGGCGTCGGTACGCCCAGTAGAGTCATCGGTATGGGCATCGGTACACCCATACCGGCGTTATGTTTGCGGCGCCTATATCGACCGCGACACCAACATTGCGAAAAAATTATGCCTATTCATTTTCCTTGGTAGCAGCCTCAGTATACCCTCGATATGTTGTAGTGTTTGGAGAGCCTTAGTGCGAAACATGCGCAAGAGGAGACCCCAATCCCAATGCCATTTATAGGAATAACACTTGTGTTGTACCAAAATAGGACACTACAATGTCCTTTTCTGCTAACAAATAAAAGACAAATTATGTCTGATAATAAAAAAAAATTCAAAAAAAAATCTTCAAACTCCATAAAAATGTATTCCTTGATATTTTGAAAAAACTATAATTTTCAAAAATATTATTTTTTTACAACCCAAAATATAGAAATTATTGAATATGGTAAAAAACTCTATCTATCTTTGTACTTATATATAAGAAGAAACAAATATCTTCATAGAAAAACTTTCCCCATAATTTTATAATCTCAATTTGAAGTCATATAATCATCTAATGCAATTCTTGGGAAAAAATCATTTTTATAGTCATACACTATATGAACCTTTGAATTCCATATTGATGCATAAAACATTAAAATGGCTAGTGCTTTATTTTGAAAACCATCCTCCAATAACATATGAATATGCTACATGTCATCGAACCATTAAATCATGTACCTATCTCACATATGACAATCATCTCAATATGCTACATGTCATCAAACCATTAAATCATGTACCTATCTCAATATTTCATTGAATAACCATTTTCCACTCTCCCTAAAATTAAATTTCATCCTAAAAAATTAGCTTCTCTCAATGATATAAAGGATATAATAACAATCAAAATAGTTCTATAAATATTGTAAACAACTTTGTATATAAGAAATTGAAATATTGAGTTTAATAACGTAACATATGCAATCTTTTCCCATCAAATGGTATTCTTAACAAAAAAAACTAGTAGCATTTTTTAACTTGAAGGAACAACATATAAATTCAACTAAAGAGATTGTCAAAAAACTAATACGATAATCTAAAGTCTCAAGTATTACTTTGATAAGAAAATGATTCATATTCATAGAATCACTTTGTAAAATAATTCATAGATGAAAACATTATCATGGCACATATGAAATTCATTTTATTCAATAAATGTAATAAAGATTAGTAGAAAATTCTACATTTAGTACATAGAATATGTTGATATATTTAGGTAGTGATATGTGTGAACACACTAGGACTGTAGGGGCACTTTTCTCCCTCTTTAGGAGGTTTTTTCCCCCGGCTTGTATATACGCCTTTTGCCGTAACAGGCTACTTATCTTTGTACATTCTCTAGTAATAAATTCAGTATTGTGTGTTGTGCTCCAAGTGTCTTCTTCCTTGTGTTGTTCACCCACTTCCCCAGATGTCTAACTCCAACAATTGGTATTAGAGCAGGTCGATGCTTCATCTAGGGCATCATTGGCACCTCTCCGATTGCAATCTCAAAATCGCACGAATTTTGCTAAGCATACTTACCGTGTTCTTGACATCAAAATCGTGATCTCAGCTCGTTTAGGCCTCCAAACTCACTATTGTAGTGCTTGTGCAAGCTATTTCATCTTTCTGTGCCAAAGGTATATACTAGTTTCTGTTCACTAGTATAAGCATCTCAAAGTCTGCTATAGGTCTAGTAGAATTCTTCTTGGCAGTTTTCTTCAACTTTTTAAGATACAATCAATTTTCTGCATCAAGGTATTTTAGTCACTGGCCATGGCCGAAAGCAGTGATGTATTCCGTATGTTGGCTGTAGAGGATTTGGATGCTACCAACTACCTCTTATGCGTTTATGTGATGCGACATGTATTGGTTCTAAAAGGACTGTGGAACATTGTGTAGGGTGTTGAAAAACGTCCTACCACACCTGCAACTGTTATAACTACAAGTACAAAAGCTGATGCAGAAGGTGTCGAAGATGATGATATTTTTCATATTTCTGTTCTTGTTGCGGTTTTTGTTGCACCTACTGTAGAGCAAATTTGTTGGGATGGCAAAGATGCCCAAGCACATGCATTGATAGCTTTGTCTGTCAAACGTGCCATTATTCCTCACATTCACTCTTGTAGAACAACTAAGGATGCTTGGGATACAATTACCACATTGTATCAAGCTAGGAATGAGGCTCATGTTGCTTACCTCCGAAAATATTTGGAGAGTGAGCACATGAAAAAAGGTGATTCTATGGACAATTTTCTAGCAAAGATCAAAGACTTGAAGGAACAATTGATTTGTGTTGATGAGGTTATACTAGATAGCTCACTTGTGCAGACCATTCTAAATGGTCCTCTTGATTCATATCAAAGTTTTGCTTCTACTTTTCGGTTGATGAAGGGCAGTCCAAATGCCTTGTCATTTGAGGAGTTAGTCTTTGTTCTATTGCAGGAGGTTCAATCCATGTAGAGTAGGTCCATTATGCGAGCTGCAGATCAAGCCTTCCTAGCTAGTCAGAAGGGCAAAGGAAAATGGAGCTCTTCAACTAGTAAACAGAAATCGATTGATTCTACACAATCGAAGAGGGAAGACAAAGATGAAAAGAAATCAGAAAAGCAGAAATTGTTTTGCAAGTACTATAAAGGAAATGATCATATCATAAAGAACTGTCCAATACTGGCTGCTAAAGAGGCATAGAAGAAAGAGCGTAGAATGGTTATTGGAGAAGCCTCTACAGGAAAAATAGAGTCTGCTAATCTTGTGTAGGAAGACGAATGGGCGTTTACTACTATTTGTAGTTTTGACCCATCTTCTCATGAGTAGTGGTTGTCTGCAGTAGACTCAGATCTTTGGTACTTTGAGAGTGGGGCGACCAAACATATTACCTCGCAGTGCAATTTCTTGTCTTCACTCAAGCCTCCCCTACAGGGAATACTGTTACATGTGCCAACAGGTCCTCCTATCCTTTTACAGGAGTTGGTAAGATCATTTTGACTACTATTGATTATAGTTCTTTCACTTTGTCAGATGCTTTATTTGTGCTAGGAATAAAAAAGAATCTATTATTCATTTTTGCATTAGCCAAGATTGGCTTCATTGTGAAATTTGTTGATGACAGGTGTACAGTTCATGATCTGTCAAATGGGGATGTGATAATTTCTTCTGGCATTTTATGTCGTGGGCTATATAAGCTCATAGACTATGAAAGATCTGTAAATGATTTGGCATATGTAGTACATGATTCTTAGGCTATGTCAAATACAAAGCTTTGGCATGCATGCTTTGGTCATCTAAATTTGGCTAGTTTTTCTATGCTTGCAGAAATTTGAAATGGTGTCCTCTTTGCCCAAAATTGAGGGACTTGGAAAACATGTTTGGGAAGGCTGTATTTTGGGCAGAATGCAGTGTTCCTCATTTTGAAAAGATGGTTCAGTTGGGGCTACTCAAAAATTGCAGCTTGTACATTGTGATGTTTGTGGTCCTATGTAGACACCCTCTTTTGGAAATTATCTTTACTTCGTGACTTTCATGGATGATTTTTCTAGGCATGCATGGGTATATCCATTGAAGGCAAAGTCCGAAGTGTTCATGTGCTTCAAACAGTTTTTGATTTTGGTTAGCATGTGTACTAAACTGGTGTCCCAGTAAAGCGCTGTAGTCTATCAATCCATATGAGCCTTGGCATGATCGCAAGCGGTTTGTTGCTCATCTGCGTGTTTTTGTTTGTTTGGCATATGCATTAGTGCCTGAACAACATCGTAGAAAATTGGATGATAAAATAGTAAAATGTATTTTTGTTGGGTAGAGTTTTTAGAGTAAAGGCTATCCTCTGTATCATCTATAGAATAAACGCATTCTGGTTAGTTGTGATGTTGTTTTTATGGAAGATGCTATTCAGCCATTGCTTTCATGTATGAAAGAGACATCAGTTAGCTCCAACGACATGTATGATACTTTGCTGCCTCTTTTTACAGGTGGACAGTCTAGTGCTGGTCCTAATGAGGCAACTTCTCAGCCTTTGCAAGTTTCATGTGATGATGCAGATCATTCCATTTCTGATGTAGATTTACATGATGCACTTATTGATGAGAGAGCTGACATTGAGGAGGCAAAAAGTATGCCAAAATCGGTGGTGCAGACTTTGCGTGGCAGTAAACTAGATGCACCTCTATCATATTGTACTCGTTCAGGCTCTCATAGTGCCTCTTTTGCATCAAATTGCTATGCTATGGCTGCATCTAGTCTCTGTGATGAGAATTGATGAAGCACAAAATTCAGAAAATTGGATGGCTACTATGCAATCTGAATATGATGCTATAACGAAGAACGTTACTTGGTATTTATGTGACTTGCCTCCTGGCAAGAAGGCCATTGGCACTAAGTGGGTTTACAAGCTGAAGCATAAGCGTGATGGAACAAATGACAGGTATAAGGCTAGGCTTGTTGCATTGGGTTATGCACAGGAAAGAGGCATTGATTTTGAAGAGACCTTTGTACCCACATGTCGTATGACTACTGTTCGGAGCATATATGCACTTGCAGCCCATTATGGTTGGAATGTACATCTATTGGACATTAAAACTGCATTTGCGAATGGTGACTTGCATGAAGAAGTGTATGTTTTTCAACCCCGTGGCTTTGTGCAGAAAGGGCATGAAAACCAGGTGTGCGAATTAAAGTAGGCATTATATGGTTTAAAGAAAGCACCACGTGCTTGGTATGAGAAAATACATGCCTATCTGATTGCACATGGTTTTGAGAATAGTCCAACTCAAAGCACCTTATATGTTAAGCATGATAATGATATACTTTTGATCATTGTGGTTTATGTTGATGACATGCTGCTCACTGGTCCTATTGAAAAGCATATTGCTGATTTTAAGGCTTATTTGCATGCCTCATTTGGGATGTCTGATTTGGGGCATTTTGCATCACTATTTGGGCATTCAGTTTATGCAAGTTGATGGTGGAATGGATTTGTGTCAAATGAAATATATTGACACATTATTGCAGCATTCTAGCCTTGACGAATGTAAACATATTGCTAGTCCTATGGAGACATGTTTATGACTGAGTCTTCGTAATGCTGGAGATGTGTTTCATGCTGTTCTCTATCAAGAGGCTTGTCTCATGGATGAGCAGGTTTATCCATTGCCCACGGGTCAAGCATTGGCAAGCGGTTAAGCGCATCTTTCACTACTTGAGTGGTACTAGGCTACTTGGGTTGTTTTATCCCAAGGGGGGGATCACTACCGCAGATTTGCATGCTTTTTTTGACTCTGATTGGGCTGGTTGCTATGACACTCATGTGTCCACTAGTGGCTTTTGCTTCATGCTTGGTAGCTCATGTATATATTGGTTGAGAAAGAATTAGCCTACTATGGCCACTTCCAGTTTTGAGGCTAAGTATAGGGCAGCTTTCACGACGACTGTTGAGTGTGTGTGGCTCAGATGCCTTATGGATGATTTGGGTGTTGATTAGTCTTCTCCCACCACCATCTTCATGGACAGTGAGAGTGCATTGGTAGTTGCAAGGAACCTTGTGTTCCATGCTCCCACTAAGCACATTGAGGTGCATTATCATTATGTCAGGTAGAGGTTCTCTACTAGGGAGATCAGCTTGGCATATGAGCCCATGCACGAGAACATTGCAGACTTTTTCATGAAGGCTCTACGTAGGGAGAAGTTTGAAGCTTTCCACAAAGCTTTGGGCTTACTTCCTTTTGTGGAGTGATTTCCATATAGCTTGGCACTTCCGTATACATGAGTGCCAACTCTTTGTTCACTGCATCACTCTTAGAGGGGGATTTGTTGATATATTTAAATAGTGATGTGTGTGAACACACAAGGACCGTAGGGGCACTTTCTTCCCTCTTTAGGAAGTCTTTTTCCCTAGCCTTGTATATATGCCTATTGCCCTAACGGGCTACTTATCTTTGTACATTCTCTAGTAATACATTCAGTATTGTGTGTTGTGCTCCAGGCTTCTTCTTCCTTGTGCTGTCCATGTGCTTTTGCAAACGTCTAACTCCAACAGAATATGAGTTTGTATTGCATTTACAACAATGAAAATGAGGAGATCATTATTTTGATAAGAAGTCAACACTAACTCACATCAGCATAGTTTCTATGGCAATACTAAAATTTCCATCATCAAAGTGACGAATAAATCTTATATTTTCATATAATTTGTTGAAAACTATATTTTGTTTTTTAACAATGGTCAATGCTTGTGTTCACATGATCCATAGATACAGTTATGAATGGTTGCTTCTAGTAATTTAGAAATTTTATCAAATAATGTCTCTTTTTTAGCCTACAATAAAGTGTCCAAGGATAGTGAGCGACTGAGCTATCCATGTACAACACTAGTATTAACATCATTTTAAATTATTCTCACCCCTCCTTATATCTTCATTACATAGATAAATCACCACCTCTAATTTTGGTCGCGATTGTACCAAGATTGTACTACACTCATGCCCAAGGACATTTCAAAGCCAAATGCCAATTTTAGGATAGAAATAAAGTTTTCCTAAATCATATAAAAAAGATATCTTTTTGGGGGTCGTTGCTACCATTTTTAGGCCTTCAAATTTTATAGAAGTAACTCAGGTACATTATGAGAGGATTCATAATCAAATTTAGGGGGATAATATATCTCAAGGGAAATTGATCCATATCTTAGTGATCATGGAACCTAAAGGCAATTGTGTTGTAGATATACACCTGAACAAAATGGTGTTGCAGAATGTAAGAATCATGTGATTGAACAAGTTTCTAGAGCCATGTTAACTGAAAAGATCATGCCATATATAGTTTGGGTAGAAGCTTTTCATAGAGTTGTACATGTCATAAATAGAGCTCCAACAGGAATGGTTCATGATTTGACTCTTTATGAGAGATTATGGAAGCATAAGCCAAATGTGAGCTATCTATGAGTTTTTGTGTGTATTTGTTACGGGCATGAACCTAGTCAATTGAGACACAAGTTTGAGCCTAAATCTAAAAAGTGCATATTTACTGGATATTCAGAAGACAAAAAGAATGTGTAGTTAAGAGAGACCTTATATTTCATGAGAATACCTGATGGTATGCACCTATAGAGATGGCAGTGATAGAAAATGATATGGATGATTCTATGCATAGTGTTCATGATGAGCCAGAAATAAGTCGTAGATATTTTGACCATGAAGAAAGGCAAGATTATGGTTCATATGAGTTTCCTATGCCTGAAAGGTCATGGAGTGACAATGCAAAAGACTATGCAAGGAGAAAGGGGAAGAGAAGATGAGAGAGAACATGTCTGATAAGGATATTGAGGATGAGATAGTTACACCTACGATGCTGAAAAACAAGAAAGAAAAATATGTTCCTCCACATGCAAGAAGAGAGACATGTTCAAGATCAGATGAAGAAACACCTATAGATGATTGTTGGGATAGATGGATGGACACTCCAATAAATGAGTAGGTACTACCAAATCCTACTTAGTACCATTGTAGCTTTAGAGTTGAGTTGTGGGCCCTCCTAGCTTTCCAATGACACTATACAAGTGACTATGTACTTTGGAAGTGATGTAAGAAAAGATTGAATCAAAACAGACTACTTCCAAATACAAGGATCAATGAAAACAATCTATTTTTTATCACACACCTGCTGCTTGTTATGCTCACAGCTACCAGTACAGTAGGGATTAGAAAAAATTCTTTTAGATGTATCTAATTAATTTACTAAGCTAATGATTCCAAGTGGAATCACTTGAAATGATGCACTATATATAGAGCAATCAATTTAACAATTGAATCATTACCCCCAATTTTTTAGGACCTTTGTAGAGTTTGACTAGTGAGTGCTTCGATGTGCTTTTCTCCAAATTGGCCAAATGGATTTCTTTCAAACTTTTTGAGCATGTAGCTTACTTGGATGTGATTCCAATAAGCTATAGGTCATTGAAAATGGTGGAGAATAGACTAAGATATGAGCAGTACAAGTTGACAGTTATGAATGACTATAACAGAGAGATCATAGATGAACAATGTAGATGTATTGTATTAATGAACAATATTGTACAATATCATAGGCTTGATAATCATAGCCTGATGATGGAGAGTATTGTGGGATATAATGTAGGTCTCACACTCTTACATGGCAATGGAGAACTCAGGAATTGAGACTTCTACATGCATCTTTTACGAGTCACCTTTTATAAGTGATTCATTCAAATTTGAATTTGAATTCAACTTTTGGCTCTCTCTAAAAGTAATCCACCATTTTAGGAGTTATTATTCTAACATAAAGTCGTGATTTCTCAACTAATGAACTCCACGAGTTTGTGAGTTACAAAGATTCTTCCAAGTTAAATCAACTTTTACAAATGTAAAAGATAAAATTCTTCTAGCAATGGTTTCCACGGAGCTTCAATTGTTCATGAATCTTCTAGCCTAATGTGGAGGCTTGCACTTTGCACCAAAAACTCCCCCTTAAGCCAAAGATTTTGGCTTAGTCTTCATCTTCAATCTTGATGAGTATCCTGCAATCCAATCATTGATTTAAACCTGCAAAGTTTTGTACCATCTAATGCTTTAGTCAACAAGTCTGCACATTGCATATTGGTTGATACATATGCCAAATGAATATCCTTGCTCAATAGCTTCTCTCTCACATAATGATAGTGGACCTCTATATGCTTGGTCCTAGCATGATAAATAGGACTAGCTACAAGATGTAGTGAGCTGGTATTGTCTCCAAAAATCAATAGAAATGTAGTATGCAAACCTAATTTTGTATAAAACAATCTGATCCATATGACCTCTTGAGTAGCATTGACCAATCCTCTATACTCTGCCTCTGTAGAAGACAAAGCAATAGTAGGTTGCTTCTTTGAAGACTATGATATAGGCTTATCACCTGCAAAGGGTAGGTATCCTGAGGTACTCCTCCTATCATCTTTGCATCCTGCCCAATCTACATCTGAATATATCTTGATATCCAAGTCTCATGTATAAGGGAAATACAATCCATCATGTTGAGTACCCTTGAGGTACTTCAAGATCCTTTTTGCAGCCTCCAAGTAAGGTGTCCTAGGCTTGTGCATAAACTCACTTAGAACACTTAATCCATAAGTAATATCAATCCTTGTCAAAGTAGCATAGTTCAAGATTCCCACTATGCTTTGGTAACGTGCAATGTTCTCAAGTACATCACCTTCTTGAGCACTTAATTTTAGGTTTACCTCCATTGGACTACTTGCAACTTTGGCATCCTACCAATGAAACTTCTTCAACATATCTTGTATATACTTTCTCTGAGTAATGTAAATTCCATAGTTCGTATAGACTATCTCAAGTCCAAGAAAATATTTTAGCGATCGAAGGTCACTAATTTTGAACTCCTTCATCATCTGGTTCTTGATTTGTTTGATTCCATTAGCATCATTACCTGTGAGTATGATATCATCAAGATATACACATAGGTATATCAGCTTTGAATTTCTTCTCTTGATGAACAGAGAAGTATCTGCTTTACTCATGATAAAACCTTGATCCTGAAGGTATGTAGTTAACCTATGGTTCCATGCCCTAGGTGCCTCCTTCAATCCATAAAGAGCTTTGTTTAGTTTACATACACATGTTACCTTGTTTGGGTCCTCATAACTAGGAGGTTGAGACATGTACACCTCCTCTAAAATCTAGCCATTTAAAAATGCATTTTTTTACATCCAACTAATAAATGTTCCAATTCTTTGATGCAGCCACAATCACCAATACCCTCATGGTTGGCATTTTTGCCACAAGTGAGAAGGTTTCTTCATAATCAATTCCTTGGGTTTGTGCAAAACCCTTAGCTACAACTATAGCTTTGTACTTGCTTATTGATCCATCATAATTCCTTCTCATCTTATAGATCCATCTAGAACCAATTACCTTCAAAGACTCCTTCTTTGGTAGTAGTTTCCAAGTATCACTCTCCTTGAGTGCTTCAAATTCCTCATCCATAGCTTCCTTCCATTCTAACTTGGTCTTTGCCTCTTCATATGATGCTGGTTCTTCAATTGACAAGTCCTTTGCAAGATAAAGAGAGTCCTTAGTGTAAGCCGTCTGCAGGAAAGGAACTCATATTTCTTGTAATTATATCCTGAAAAGATGCACACAAGATGAAAAGGCATAGTGTAACATTGTATCCTTTGACCAGATTAATGGAAGAATCACGTTAAGCAGAAGGTAGAGCCGCCAGACTGTTCATCTGGGCGAGGAGACGGAAGCGAGCACTATTGCAGAAATCTGTGTAACTAAGTCTGTTTCATTGACTAAGTTAATCATTAAGTGAAGCTAAAGAAGTATTAAGTAATTTGATTAAGGCGCTAAGTGAAGGATTCGTCGGTAAACTTTCTGACGTGAAGTGCGTTAACGAGCATATTCAAGATAGAATTGGAAGATAATATATTAGCGCTTAATGCGGTGAAGTCATATAATCTTAACTATAGTTTGGGAAAATATACATAGGGCCTCTGTTTACAGACCCCTGACCATCCCAAGAACCTAGAGTGAATTAAACCTTAAACTGTAAAAGGGTTATAACATTTAACACTACATTTAACATTGGTGCCGTCTATGGGAAACGGAGTAGTTGTTTGCACAAAAGATTAAAGATTGACGAAGAATTCTTTGATATATGCCGGTAACACGTTCTGGTGAACCATACCCCAAATACTGCAGAGGTGAAAATCCCTGGGTAGTTCCAAACTTATTAGGAACACCCTGGTGGTAGAAGTACAGGACACTTAAGTCCAGTTGCAGAAGGTTCGATAGAGCTAGTCAGCAGTGATTCTGGTGCTAGTTCGGTAGCACATGAGGAGATTCCGGTGCGAGTCTGGTAGCTTTGGGAGAAAGTACGGTGATTTCTGGTTATACAGAGACGCAGTGCGGAGTCAGTTCCGTGCTATCTAGTCAGAATTCGATCATTTTGGGTGACACGTTTGCGTTAGCAGGTGAGAACGTTTTCGGTGAGAGTGTAGCCTAGTCCGGTGAAACTTTGGCGGGTTTTGGTGGGAGTTCGGTATCACTTGGTGGCAATTCAAAGTTTTTCGGCAGAACTGCGGTGTTGTCTGGTGGACACTTACTACGTTCACCATTTTTCAATGCATGTCTATCTAATTTCGAAACCAAATTTGAGGAAGGGCTAATACACTTGGAGTTAAGCAAACGGTTCAATGACATTTTAGGACCGGAAAGTGAGCAAGCTGACCATACAGTTCAGGAAGATCAAGAGATATCTCTCCAAGATTCAGGTAACAACAACACCACCAACAATAGCACCATGAGTGGTTCACAGCAAAAGCAACAAACACCACTACAACCGCAACCACAATTTCAGTAGCAACAGGTTATCCCATCACATCCGGTGCCAGTAGGGGTCACATATACAAACTTTGGAGGATTTTCGGGGGATGATCGAGATGCGCATGTGCGAACCTTTGAGATTAATTATGCAGTTCTAAACTACCCAGCAGACCCTGCCTACAAAGCAATTGTGTTCTAGTCCACCCTAGTTAATGAAGCTGTACGATGGCTAACTGAATATGATTTGAACCACTTTTGGTAGTATGATGATGTAAACGATGCCTTCCTACAATGGTTTTGATTAAAGAAGAACCCCGCCGAACTTTTTGACTACTTATAGAACAATAGGCAGAAACCATAGCAAATCGTACAGGATTATGCCACGTTATTTCGGACTCATTTATGGCAGTTGCCACCAGCACACGCTAATTTACCAGATGATTTTATTACACAATGGTTCATCAATGGACTGAAGCCTCAATTGAAGCAGATTATGATCATAAGGTGCATGGGTGGAATGACTTTGAATGCCGTAATTGCTATGGCGTTACAATTAGAAAACAAAGTGGGTGGATTCACCGAAGACCTAGAGTGGCTGAAAGCATCCAAGCAATCTAACGATGATCCTTTGAAATAGATATACTATACCAAATGTAAAAATCTAGGGCACAGTAGCCCAACATGTGCGCTAAATCAACTGTATTGTGCCATTTACCACACAACAGACCACACTACGGAGACGTGCTCGTACAATGCCAAGGTATAGAGCAGAGCAGCAATTAATGCCATCATTCAGGAGTAGGGACAACTGGCTAGCCATTATGTACCACCAGTGATGAGGAACACCCCGTACCAGGGATACATGAATTATCGAGGAGGGCGGACAAATAACTAGTGAAGAGATGGATAGGTATGTGCTTGAAGATGAAGAGGTGTTGCAAAATCCTTGATCTACACCAACCAATTGAACTCCAGAAGTATATGGTGGGCCCTTTTAGCTTTCCAATGGATGTATTAGAAACCCTATAAACCTTGAAAGATCACTCTCAAAAAGATAGATTAAAACAGATAAGTTGGAGTTAGCTCAACGGTGAAAAACTTGCTATTTTGGTTCATACACCTACCCAGTGTTTTGCATAATTCTCTGAGCACAGCAGCAATTAGCTTAATTCCTCTTGGAGAAGTCTAGTTAATTAAAAGAGCTAACTTTCAAGAGTAATTTCATCAAAAATAATAAACCACACACTGAGAATGAGTTTTAACAAGTGATGACATCATCCCAATTTTCACAGGCTGCTACAGTTTGAGACCAGTGAGCAGAAAAAAGAACATAACTCAAAATGTAGGAATCCAATGATTATGACAATTTGTATGGTTATACTAGACAGTACGTTCAATCGAAAAAGCTTTAAGTCATTGAATTTGGATAAGTAACCACTAAGAAATGGCTCTGACAAAATGAGTAAAAAAGTCGGGTACCTGACAGAGAAGTGAAAAGGACAGATAGGGTTGACTTCAAATGAACATAACTGAAGATTGTAACATCCAAATGCCATGCAAATTTGTGAGCATATAGTAGACTTACAGAGCTAACTGTACCAAGTTAAATCACTGAAAATGATGCACCAAGCTCAGAGAAACCATCTCTGCAATCTGACTGAGAAAACTGAGAGATATGGCAGTGAGTAGTATACTTCACAAGAACATGGAAATATGAACTCAAATAATCATGAAAAAGAAAGTATATTGTTTGTACAATACAATGACTTACTGATACATATGTGTGCCTTGTAATCACACCTTGATATTGCATAAAGCTCAACTCTTGGAGGTCTTCACATAGGTCTCCCTAACCACGACTAAAACTGCCATCTATTTATAGTTGAGTTTGGGAGGCTAACTTCCCTCAATCACTCTCCAATCAATCAATGATTGATTTGATTCTCTACCTACCACAAATCACGAATTCGTGGCTCCTCTTTCCATTCTTGATCAAGTCGACTCAACCACTTAAGATTCTTTCACTTTTACATTAAGTAAACTCTTCAAAAGTTACAAGAGGTAGTTCACAAGTGAACTTTACATAGTCTTCATTTTAAAGCTTTTTTCATGACTTTGTGGGACTCAAGTCAATACTTAGGCTTGTCATAGACTTTCTCCAACAGCTCCCCCTCAAGCCAAGTATGCTTGAGGTCTTCAATCTTCCAAGATTACCTGCAAACCTATCATAGCCTTGAATTTGCAAAGCTTTGTACCATCCAATGCTTTGGTTAGAATATCTGCACATTGTTGATGAGTGGACACATATGATATTTGAATTTCTTTGCTTAGAACCTTCTCTCGTACATAGTGATAATGAACTTTAATATGTTTAGTCCTTGCATGCAAAATAGGATTAGCAGCCAAATGAATAGAACTCATATTGTCACCAAAAATAGTTGGAGTTCCAAACTCCAACCCAATATCTTTGAATAATGTCTTCATCCACATAGCTTCTTGTGTAGCTATGGCAAGACCTCTATATTCAGCTTCAGTAGAAGAGAGAGCAACTATGGGTTGCTTCTTGGATGACCATGAAATAAGCTTTGAACCTACAAAGGTAAGATAACCTGAAGTGCTCCTTCTATCTTCCTTGGAGCCAGCCCAATCTGCCTCAAAAAATAGCTTCAAGCCTAAATCAGATACATAAGGATAATAAAGTCCTTCATTTATGGTTCCTTTGAGATACTTGAGAATCCTTTTGGCAGCATCCATATGTGGTTTCCTTGGTGTGTGCATAAATTGACTTAGCACACTCACACTGTAACATATATCTACTCTTGTCAATGTGGCATAATTGAGACTACCCACTAGACTTTGATATGATGTGATGTCCTCTATGCGTTCACCTTCATATGAGCTCAATTTGTGATTGACCTCCATTGGAGTACCTACAATCTTACAATCTTGCATCTTGAATTCTGCCAACATGTCCTTAATGTACTTTCTTTGAGTGAGAAACAAACCATGATCTTTGTAGACAACTTCCAAGCCTAGGAAGTAGGTAAGTGAACCCAAATCACTTATCTTGAACTCTTCTCTCATCTGATCTTTGATCTTCTTCATACCATCTACATCATTCCCTGTCAATATAATATCATCTACATATACACATAGATAGATGATCTCAGAATTACTCTTTTTAATAAAGAAAGATGGATTTGCCTTGCTTGGTTGAAAACCTTTGTCCTACAAGAATGAAACAAGCTTTAAATTCCAAGCTCTAGGAGCTTGCTTGAGACCACACAATGCTTTGTTAAGTTTACACACATAATCAGGATAAACTTGATTCTCAAAACCAGGTGGTTGTGCCATATATACCTCTTCTGTTATCCAACCATTCAAGAATGCATTCTTTACATCTAGTTGAAGTATCTTCCAATTCTTGGAACAGGCAATACTAAGGAAAACCCTAATAGTAGGCATCTTTGCCACAGGAGAGAAAGTCTCCTTATAATCGATTCCTTGAATTTGTGCAAAGCCTTTTGCTACAAGCCTTGCCTTATACCTGTTAATGGAACCATCAGAATTCTTAAGTTTATAGACCCATCTTGAGCCTATTACCTTCATGGATGAAGTCTTGGGCACCAAATCCCAAGTGTTGTTTTCCTCAAGTGCCTCAATCTCTTCCTTCATTGCATGCTTCCATTCTGTTTTTGCTTTGGCCTCTTCAAATGATGATGGCTCCTCTTGGTTTATGTCCTATGCTATGTAGATAGAATGTTTAGTTACTAATGAGGTGTCAAACCCATACCTTTCTGGTTTTTTCTTTTCCCTCATAGATCTTCTTAGGCCATGATGTGATGATTTTGCCTCATGTCCAAGTTCCTGCAATTTTGCTTTACCATTAGACTTCCATGCTTTGATCTTTTCCATCTAAGATTCTTCATCATCCTCTGAGGTGTCTTGTTCTTCAATCTTTGGTTGTTCTCTACCAAGCTTTGGAAAATCTTCTTCAAGATCATATGGTAAATTGACCTTCCTGCATGAATCTTCATACCATGAATTGTTCTCATAAAAAACTACATCTCTGCTTACCAAGAATCCTTTGTTGGTAGGGTCGTATAACCTGTAGCCCTTTTGATTGTTGTCATATCCAATAAATACACACGTTTCTGCCTTTGGATCCATCTTGCCTCTAACCTGTGAAGGAACATGAGCAAAAGCAATACATCCAAAAATTTTACAATGATCTAAACTTGGTCTTCTTCCATTCCAAGCCTCATATGGAGTCATCCCATCAAGGGATTTTGAAGGCAACCTGTTAACCAAGTAAGTGGCTGTAGATACAGCCTCAGCCCATAAGTAATTAGGTAAATGCTTTTCATTTAACATAGACCTTGCAGCTTCAACAACTGTCCTATTCCTCCTTTCTGCCACTCCATTTTGCTCAGGAGTGTACCTTGTAGTTACCTCTCTTTTGATTCCTCTTTCTTGAAGAAAAGAATCAAAATCATGGGAGAAGTATTCTCCCCCTCCATCTGACCTTAGTCTTTTTAGTGATTTACCTGTTTGATTCTCCATAAGAGCCAAATATCTTTTGAAACATGAAAAAACTTCATCTTTGTGTTTCATAAAGAATAGGATAGTCCATCTGCTGCAATCATCAATAAAGGAGACATAATACCTTGATCCAGATATTGAAGCTTCCTTGCTAGGTCCCCATACATCTGTATGAACCAACTCCAAGAGATCTCCATGCATATAACCTTTCTTCATGAATGGTAACCTGTGAGACTTTCCAAATTGACATGCACTACACTTATAAATCATATGTTGTTTTGACAAATTAGGGAGTCCAAGTACACTTTGGTCCCTACAAATTTGCTTTAATGACCTTTCACCAATATGTGCTAACCTTTTGTGCCATACTTCCAATTTTGTGAGTGTCTGACTACCATAATTAAAGAGAGCAATGTTTCTAGTTTCTTGTAATTCAAATGTGAACAATCTACCTGCCTCTTCACCTTTTGCAATTCTTATGAATCCTTGACTTGGATCTTCAACAAATGCTCCTGCTTTTGTGAACCTGACTTGCAACCCTTTCTCTACTATCTGCCCAACACTTATCAAATTCTTTGTAATGGTAGGGACATAGAGTACCTTACTGAGTAGGTTGATGTTTCCATCAAGTGCTTTGACATTGCCTATTTTCTCCAGAGGATGTTTTGTGTCATCTCCTGTTTGTACCTCATGCTTATTCCTTGGATCTTCTAAATCTGATAGGAGTGCCACATTTCTTGCCACATGATTTGAACAACCTGAATCTATGTAGAAAACATGCTCATTAGATTTACCTTGTGGCATAGCCATGTTCATGATCAATAATGAATCCTCTTTGTTTGAGTCTTCTGTGTAGTTATTGTAGTCTCTCCTTCCTTTGTAGCCTCCTTGATAGTTTGAATGATTTTAGTTGTTGTAGTTGCCATGATAATTGCTGAACCTTCCTCTTCAGTAGCCGTAACTTCCTCTATTGTATCCTCTGCCTCTTTGATTCCTGGAATTCCTAAAGCAATTTTCAGTTGTATGATTAGTTAATCCAAAAATAGAACATGAATTGGAGTCTTGGGATCTCCCCCTGCCTTGTCTACCTCCTCTTCCTCTACCTCTGCCATGTCTTCCTCTACCTGCATAGTTAGCTTGATATGTACTTGCTTCATCATCCACTTTCTTTGCCTTTCCTTTGTTATCTTTGGACTTGCTTTTATCAGTGTATAAAGCTGAAGATTGATTACCTTTAGAGCTTTCTCCATTTTTGATAAGCTTTGCCTCTTGAGTAAGTAGTTGTCCAATGAGTGTATTGAAATCAGGTACATGCATGTCCATGTACAAATCCATAGCTGTGGTGAATGCTTCCCACTGGTCATCTGCCTTCAAGCCATTGATGACCTGCATTACAATTTGCTCTTCATCTATTACCTCTCCAATGCTTCCCAACTGATCTGCTATGTCCTTGAGCTTTGTGACAAAATTAGTCACATTTTGTTTGGAAGCCTTCTTGAGAGTTGTGAAATCCAGCCATAGTTGATGCTTCCTAGCTTTAGTACTTGAAGAAAAGAAAGCTTCAAGTGCATCCCACACTTCTTGAGATGTCTTACAACTTCTAATGTGAGGCAACAAAAAATCTGAAATAGAGTTGAGGAGATAAGACCTTGCAAGTGCATCCTTGGAGCACCATGTGCTCAATCTTTCTTGCTCTTCTTGTGTTGGTTAAATTTTGTTCCTGAAACTTGGCATAACTTCATCTCTAGCCACATAACCATATAAACTTGTACCTTGGAGATAAGCTTCCATTCTTAATGACCAAGCTGAGTAGTTACCTCTGTCCAATATGTCAATTGATGAAGGAAATCCATCGGCCATGTTGTCCAACCTTGCTCTGATACCACTATGAAGAGATGGATAGGTATGTGCTTGAAGATGAAGAGGTGTTGCAAAATCCTTGATCTACACCAGCCAATTGAACTCGAGGAGTATATGGTGGGCTCTTTTAGCTTGCCAATGGATGTACTAGACACCCTATGTACCTTGAAAGATCACTCTCAAAAAGATAGGTCAAAACAAATAAGTTGGAGTTAGCTCAGAGGTGAAAAACTTGCTATTTTGGTTCATACACCTGTCCAGTGTTTTGCATAATTCTCTGAGCACAGCAGCAATTAGCTTAATTGCTCTTGGGGAAGTCTAGTTAACTATAAGAGCTAACTTTCAAGAGTAATCGCATCAAAAATAATAAACCACACACTGAGAATAAGTTTTAACAAGTGATGACATCATCTCGATTTTCACGGGCTGCTACAATTTGAGACTAGTGAGCAGAAAAAAGAACATAACTCAAAGTGTAGGAATCCAATGATTATGACAATTTGTATGGTTATACTAGACCGTAATTTGAATCCAACAAGCTTTAAATCATTGAATGTGAATAAGTAACCACTGAGAAATGGCTCTAACAAAATGAGTGAAAAAGTTGGGTACCTGATAGAGAAGTGAAAAGGACAAACAGGGTTGACATCAAATGAACATAACTAAAGATTTCAACATCCAAATGACATGAAAATTTGGGAGCATATATTAGACTTATAGAGCTAACATTTCCAAGTTAAATCACTGAAAATGATGCACCAAGCTCAGAGAAACCATCTTTGCAATCTGACTGAGAAAACTGAGAGATATGGCAGTGAGTAGTATACTTCACAAGAACATGAAAATATGAACTCAAATAATCATGAAAATGGAATTATATTGTTTGTACAATACAATGAATTACTGATACATATGTGTGCCTTGTAATCACACCTTGATATGGCATAAAGCTCAGCTTTTGGAGGTCTTCACATAGGTCTCTCTAACCACGACTAAAACTGCCATCTATTTATAGTTGAGTTTGGGAGGCTAACTTCCCTCAATCACTCTCCAATCAATCAATGATTGATTTGATTCTCTACCTACCACAAATCACGAATTCGTGTCTCCTCTTTCCATTCTTGATCAAGTGGACTCAACCACTTAAGATTCTTTCACTTTTACATTAAGTAAACTCTTCAAAAGTTACAAGAGGTAGTTCACAAGTGAACTTTACATAGTCTTCATTTTAAAGCTCTTTTCATGACTTTGTGGGACTCAAGTCAATACTTAGGCTTGTCATAGACTTTCTCCAACATAACTTCGGTCAAGCTTGATGGAATGCAGGTCCGTGAGGAGAACGTACATCTAATCCAACTCCTAAATGTCATTTTTGTGGGGAAATAGGGCATATCCGGAGGTTCTGCAAAGATGCAGCGCAATATGATAAAAGAAAAAAGAACGACAACATCCGAAGGAAAATATGGTGTATATTTCACTAGTAAGCACGCAAGCAGCAGTGGTTCAAACACGTTTCGAAAAGCAATTACAACCAGCTGCAAAGATTTTTGAACCCGACATTTGTGAACAGTAGAAGGTGTTTAGAAGAGCAAGCAAGTGGGCAACGCAAGAGCATACTGTACTCCCTGACCCAATTCTAGTGATGCAGCAAAGCACACCACCAAAAGTACCAGAAGGGCGAAATCTAACTCACACAGTACCGGAGTCCACACCAGAGACCGTACTCGAAACAACTAAAAGTGATTCGGTGTAGGATGTTCTGCCCAAGGAATCAATTACATTGCCCTTGGGTCAATTATTAGCTTTGGTCCCTGGAGTTCGACAATAGTTCCAGCAGTGGGTTAGGCCAGGCTCCTCGAGTGCTCCTACAGTAGCTACAATTCAACCGGAATTGGACCCAATGGTGGATCACATAGTACCACTGATTACGGTATGGTACAAAAATCCCAAAATCACACAAGTCTTAATTGATGGCGGATCTCGTGTCAATATTGCCACAGCAGCCCTTTGCAAATGGCTGGGGTGAACACAAATTGAATCTGTTCAATTCTTTGTACATATGGCTGATCAATCTTGAGTCCATTCAGTGGGCTTGGTGCACGATATTCCAATCACTCTACAAGGATCTGTTTTCAAAATGACCTTTTGTTGTGCTAGATTTACCAGAATAGAGCTTGGATTACAATCTACTCTTTGGACATCCTTGGCTAAAACAAGCTAAGGTAGTGCAATACTAGTCTGCACATGAATTAGTCTTTAAAAATAATCACCGAAAATACGTTGTCTTGTGGACGATATGAAACCTTGTGACTGCCATGTGCGACCATATTTAGCGGAGCCTATACACATGTTGGATGGTCTCTCCGATGATGAAGATGAGACTTTCCTGAAGGCTAACAAAGACGTGATTGCACTTGGCACTATAGATCTACAAACAGTGGGTGATACCTGGAGTTCGACGGCTTGTTTGGTGGTACCTCTGACAGGCGAGCACGAGTCAAGTACCGAACAGAATTTGGATGAATCGATGCTTCAATAATTACTCCAGTCCCGAGACAATTTGCAAAGACCCTGGAAGTTCTATGTACCAGAAGATCAGCTCACTACCTACAATTTAGTTGATCAAACCAATTCATGACCTATCAAAATAAAAGTTGTACTATCCGAAACCTTTCACGAGCAACTGTTGCAGTTGCTACAAGAGTTCGCTGATGTGTTTTCCTAGGATTATAGGGACATGAAGGGGTTGGACCCGCGGATTTATCAACACAGAGTGGTGCTGAAACCGGATGCAAGGCCCATCAAACAACCCAGTTAAAGGATGAATCCTAACTATGCAGCACAAGTTAAAGCTGAACTTGACCGATTATTGAAGGTGGGATTTATTGTGCCCATTGAGCATGCAGAGTGGATCTCTCCCATTGTTATAGTACCGAAGAAAAAAAAGCAGCTACGGATATGTGTGGACTATCAAAAGCTTAATGCTTCACCTGTACCTGATCCATTTTCGTTGCCATTTCTCGATACCATGTTAGATGATGTGGCCCATCGAGAGATGTATTCCTTTCTAGATGGATACATCTGTTACAATCAAGTTAGAATGGTTGAGCAGGATATACCCAAGACCATATTTATTACTAACAAGGGTGTTTATGCATGTACCGTAATGTGGTTTGGGCTGCGGAATGCTCCTAGCACATTCCAACGCTCTATGCAGGAAATTTTATCCCCTTATCTCACCACATTTATGAGAGTGTACCTGGATAATTTCTCAATATCCGATGACACATCGGTGCACCTTTATCATTTACGGTGTTGCTTTTCAAAGTGTTGGGAATATCGCTTCTGTTTGAACCCGAATAAATCAGTGTTCTCTATTTCCTATGGAAAGCTGCTCGGGCATGTTATTGCCAAACAAGGCATTCAGGTGGATCCAGACAAAGTGAAGGCTGTCTTGGAGGCTCCTGCTCCTAAGACACCTAAAGACGTGATGCGGTTTTTGGCCCAAATCCGGTGGCATGGGTGGCACCTGTGTTGGCTTGCTCATCTGGCAATACCACCTAATTGTTTGATCACTAGTAGCCCGCATCAGTTCGAAGGACCGAAGAGTGTCAACTTTCTTTTGACTGACTGAAAACACTGTTAACTTAGGCTCCCATTTTACAAGCACCTAATTGGGAATCGCCATTCCATGTCTTTGTGGATGCATCCGACAGTGCCATTGGAAGCGTGCTGATGCAGTGGACAGATAAATGGTTTTGTCCGGTATATTATGCGAGCCGCAGATTGGCCTCGATAGAGCAAAACTATTCAGTTACGGAACGAGAGTGTCTTGGCTTATAAGTCTATTCTATGAAAAAATTTCACCATTATCTGTTGGGCAGACGCTTGACTTTCCATGTAGATCATGTCGCATTGGTGTATCTGCTGCGATAACAACATTTGGGAGGATGGTTAGCATGGTGGGTCTTGCTGCTTCAAGAATTTGATTACTCCATCATCCGTCGACTAGGGTCAGCACATGCTCTTGCTGACTTTCTTTCTCGATTGGATTCTGGTGAGCCTCCGGAGGGAATTGATGATACAACACTAGCCATATATACAACGGAGCCAGTTTAGGATAATCCACAGGAATTACTGGTACCCTCTTCTTATTATGACACCTTGCTTCTGTTCTTCACTAGTGGATGTCCGCCGGGCATGATTCCTTCAACAGCTAGACGAAGACTCGCCACGTATAGTCGATGCTTTCGATTGATTGTCACACAATTATATTACATGGATCACTCCAGAGTATTACTCAGATGTGTCCGGAGGGAATTGATGATACAACACTAGCCATATATACAACGGAGCCAATTTAGGATAATCCACAGGAATTACCGGTACCCTCTTCTTATTATGACACCTTGCTTTTCCGGTGAGCCTCCGGAGGGAATTGATGATACAACACTAGCCATATATACAACGGAGCTAGTTTAGGATAATCCACAGGAATTACCGGTACCCTCTTCTTATTATGACACCTTGCTTCTATTCTTCACTAGTGGATGTCCGCCGGGCATGGTTCCTTCAACAGCTAGACGAAGACTCGCCACGTATAGTCGATGCTTTCGATTGATTGCCAGACAATTATATTACATGGATCACTCCGGAGTATTACTCAGATGTGTCCCTTCCCATGAAATTGCTTCAGTGGCTACCATGGCCCATACTGCCCCAACCGGAGGACATTTTGCGACTGATCTGACTGACCGAAAGATTCTCATGAGTGGATTGTGGTGGCCCACTATGTATCGTCACGTGACCAAGTATATACAACAGTGTGATGAGTGCGAGTGTTCCGAGCAGCCTTTACAGTGACACTACTTCCCTCTCCAACCCATTGTCCCTCTAGAACCCTTTCAGAAGTGGGTTTTGGATTTCATAGGACCAATTACACCTCCGGTAGTAGTCACCAATAACAGATATATTTTGACATGTACCGATTACGCAACTAGATGGACCGAGGCATGGGCTCTCCAATCAGCCACAACGACTGTGGTTGTTAAATGCTTAATGACGGATATCTTTCCGCGTTACGGGTTACGCTTGGAGATTGTAACTGACCAAGGTACCCACTTTGCCAATACCTTTATGCAAGTTCGAAAACATTCCAGATTGTTTACAAATTTAGTTCTCCCTATTACCCTTGAGCAAATGGACTTGATGAGAGTACCAACAAATCTCTCTTAAACATCTTAAAGAAACTGGTGTTAGAGTGCCTAGAGCGATGGGACCAATTTCTACCTACTGTACTATGGGCTTATCGTACCACATACAAGGTGGCGATCGGAACAACTCCTATTAAGTTAGCATATGGATTGGAAGCCATTGTGCCGATGCAACTCGTTGTTCCCAGTCTATGTGTGGCCCATGACCGGAAGTTATTACCAAAGGAAGCTTTTCGCTTTCGCCTGGAGGCCTTACACTCCTTGGATGAATAGCATCTGGAGAGTTTCGTGATAATGCAAGAAGTGCAACTAAGACAATCTAAAACCCACGATCGCTTTCTCAAAGCCCCTGTGTTTACGGTCAACCAATTGGTTCTCTTCTATAATGCTAAGTCTAACAGATCTGCTGGAAAATTTAAGTTACGATGGTTCGGTCCATACGGGATTGCTGAACAAGTGGGACCTGCAACTTTTCGGTTGGCAACTTTAACAAGTGTCCTTCTTCCAAAAGCAATTAATGGCTCCAAGCTCCGCCCCTATCACCTGTCGCCTACCAACTCATGAGGTGCCTTTGGTATTTTTATTCTTTTTCGCTTGTCACTTGATTTTCTTTTTTGCTCCCCATGTTTCGGTTGACCAACTGACCTTAATCTTTCAACTTTTTTATCTAACCATGATTAATAGCCGCCTCTCTATCGTTGTGTTTGTTAATACATGCATGCTGCCATTATGTCGGTATATTTCCAATACTGCATTATGATTAGGATTTTTTGCCGCTTGATTTTTTGAGTGTTCCTACTTAATCTTGTTCTTTTCATTGTTAATCGCTATTGTGTTTGTGTGTTTGAGACCAGTGAGTACTCTATGTCTTCGTTTATCTCTGCGTCCGCCATGGAAGCTCTAGCTAACATAGCAACCTTCCCTACGGGTCTCACTCCCAATGTGAGTGAGTACTTGCGTGCTCGAGGATTGTTGACCTTCGCTGAATTGCCTTGGCATCCCTTCCATGTGCAGATCATTTTTGCCATCGCTGCCACACCTGCTATAGAGCAGTGTTTGCCGTTAACATGTTTTAACCCCGGTGTCGTAGTTACTCTAAACAAGGTTGCTAAGGGATTCCGTCTTCCTCAGGAAGGGTTGGAAAATGGACCACTCCTTCCTCTTGCCACCATGAAGGAATTGTTTCCCTGGCACTCATCTAATGAGTTTGCCATTCTTTGCCGACCCGAACCAGAGCGTACCGCTCTGCGATTCCTTGTCACAGTGTTAAACCTCCAAAAACGCACATATGGTATTTTCTGACCTTTTTACTCAATGATCGATATTGCCTCCCGAGAACCCATCAATTTCACCTCCTTTTTCTTTAGGCGCATTCACCGTGAATGTGTAGCACTTACAAAACAGTTAGCCAAGCATGACATTCCTCGCACTCGCTTACCCCATCTCCTTACCCTTCTCCTTTCGGTGCTCCAAGCCATGCACCCCCCCCCCCCCCCACCCAATACTATTTTGTTACATGAAGAATCTACATGGATGGTCAAAGATGACGATGATGAAGACTTGCTCCATTTTTTTCACCGCAAACGCAGACCCATTAGTCCATCACAAAGCTAGGTACAGGGTTTGAGTGTGGGTGAAGAAGTTGAAATGACACTACCACCTCCTTACAGGTAGAGTCCGTCATATCTTCTTCTCTCAAGCAGCTAGACCAGGACATTATAATGGAAGACGTAGCTGAAGTCTCATCACGGGAGGAATCTCATCAACCGGATGCTGAGGCTGTGAAGGAGATAGCGGAAGCTACTAGGGGTATGGACTATCAATCTCCTTTGTCACCAACTGCTGACGTCCAAGTAGATGCAGCCACTGTCCAAGCAGATGCAGTCACAGTCCAAGCAGATGCAGTCATGCATCTGACTAGAAATGCAATGGCAGTGACCGAAATCGCCTCGTTAGTACCCTCGATTGAGACTAGAATAGTTTTGGTTCAGACAGACCTTTTCCATCTTCCTCCTCCAACTTCCCTTCCTGGTGTTGTTGAAGTTCTTCCTGGTGCACCTTCCACTGCCCTTCGTGCGGCATTAGCCCCTCTTCTCTCATCTCTCGATTACTCTCCACCTTCCTCAGGTCATTTGATCTATTCCTCATCATCACAGCCCCCTCCTTCTCTTCCCCCCCTAGCAGTAATGTTCACAGAATTGGAGTCCATGGGCCAACTTCTTATCCAATTTTCCAAGCAATTGCCCCTCTAGATGAAGAAAGCAACTCAGAACATTCAGCAGGAGTTGCAGAGTAAGGTTGACTTTCTCGAAGCAGATATTGCCCCACTCTAGGAAGAAGCACTTGCGGTCAAAGCCGAGAATCATGCATTGCAGATTCAGCTCCAGCAACTCCAAGAATAGTTAGCAGAACAAGACAATATTATTGCTCAACGAGACATCGCACTTGTTGAATTGAATGCGACAAATGTCCTCCTTGCTGCTCGTGATGAAGAAATTGTTCAATTAAAACAAATGGTGACTAACAAAGAAGATGCTCGTGTTGCGCTAGGAAATCTACTGGAGCAAAATCGTGGAGATCTTGCCGCGGTAAAGCAGAAAGGACAGGAAATGGCAGATCTTGCCATGCAAATCACTACAGAGTTCAAGACAGTGACTGAAGATCTTTTTCAGAAAAGCCGTGACTTGGAAGCGGAGATTGGCCGGACTCTTTAGATAAAGAAAGACCTGGAAGCTATTATGAAAGAACGATATGCTTATTACAAAACTATTCAGTTTCAAGCTCAGGAGCTAGAAAGACGAGAAAAACAGTTAGGTGCTTAGGCTCATAGGCTTTCTCGAATTGATGTTGAGATAGCTGAGATGAAGTTGAAAAGAGATGTTGCCATCGCCAATGAATTGTACCTTCAGGAAGCATTTTTGCAGACACAAACAGAATCACTAATGAGTAAAGTTATCACTCCTAGTTCGGTTTGAACTGATGCCCAACTGATCGAGCCTAGCATTTTGAAAGATATGTTAGATTCTTTAAAACAAAAGATTACCCGAACCTTTAAATAAGCTCACACTCTGTATATCTAGGGCATCATTAATGAGCCTTAATTTTAATTTCCATTTTTGGGTTCGAGTCCACCGTGCGTGCTAGTGTAAGCCGCCTATCGGAAAAGAACTCATATTTCTTGTAATAATATCCTAAAAAGATGCACGCAAGATGAAAAGGCATAGTGTAACATTGTATCATTTGACCAAATTAATGGAAGAATCGTGTTAAGCAGAAGGTAGAGCTGCTAGACTGCTCCTCTGGGCGAGGAGCCGGAAGTGAGCGCTGTTGCAAAAATCTATGTAACTGAGTTTGTTTCATTGACTAAGTTAATCATTAAGTGAAGTTAATGAAGTATTAAGTAATTTGATTAAGGCGCTAAGTGAAGGAGTCTGCGGTAAACTTTTTGACGTGAAGTGCATTAATGAGCGTATTCAAGATAGAATTGTAAGATAATATATTAGCACTTAATGTGTTGAAGTCATATAATCTTAACTGTAGTTTGGGAAAATATACATAGGCCTCTTTTTATAGACCCCTGACCATCCGAAGAACCCATAGTGAATTAAACCTTAAACTGTAAAAGGGTTATAACATTTAACACTACATTTAACACTTAGTAAGGAGGGAAGTTTCATACCCATATCTAATTAGCTTCTTACTCTCCCTTTGAGATCTTCTAATTCCTGGGTTGGATGATTCAGGTATACCCTCCAACTTCTTCATCTTGACTTTGCCTTTGGACTTCCATGCCTTGAACTCTTCTAAGTTGATGATGTCCTCATCATCTAAGTTGATGTCTCCATTCTGGGTAGGCTCCTCCTTAGTGAGGCGTGGAAACTCCTCTTCCAAGTCATAAGGTAGCTTTACTTTCCTGCATTCACTACCAAAACAAGAGTCATTCTCATCAAAGACAACATCTGTACTGACCATGAATCCCTTGTTTGAAGGATTGTAGAACCTGTATCCTTTTTTATTTAAATCATACCCTATGAAGATGCATTTTTCTACCTTAGGATCTAGCTTACCTCTTATCTCAGAAGGGATATGCAAATAAGCTCAAGTGAAGGTCTTCTTCCATGCCATGCTTCATATGGGTTCATCCCATCAAGAGATTTGGATGGAAACCTCTTTACAAGATAAGTGGCAGTAGATACACTCTCTTCCCACAAGTAACTAGGTAATTCTCTCTCATTTAACATTGACCAAGCTGTTTTGACAATTAATGTATTTCTCCTCTCTACTACCCCATTTTGCTCAGGGGTAATACCTTTTTGTGATTTCTCTTTTGATTCCTCTGACCTTCA
Organism: Ceratopteris richardii; assembly: GCA_020310875.1. Lineage (NCBI taxonomy): Eukaryota > Viridiplantae > Streptophyta > Polypodiopsida > Polypodiales > Pteridaceae > Ceratopteris > Ceratopteris richardii. The sequence goes on along the minus strand of CM035418.1, from coordinate 159,162,708 downwards.
AGAATATATCAAACTCATTTGAGAAGTACTCACCTCCTCCATCTCACCTTAGTCTTTTTAGGTTTCTCGCTCTTTGGTTCTCAACAAGTGCAAGATACTTTTTAAAGAAACTGAATACTTCATCTTTGTGCTTCATAATGTACAATATTGTCCACCTACTATAATCATCAATGAAAGATACATAATACCTTGATCCAGAGATTGAGGGATCCTTACTTGGTCCCAATACATCTGTATGGCCAAGCTCTAGGTAGTCCTCATGCATGTAGCCTTTCCTTGAGAAGGGTAACCTGTGAGATTTTCCAAACTGACAAGCACCACATTCATAAATCATGTGTTTCTTGGATACATTAGGATCCCAAGCACACATTGGTCTCTACATATTTGTTTCAAGGTTCTTTCACCAACATGCCCTAATCTCATGCCAAAATTCAAGCTCGGATAATGTTTGATCTTTATAACTATAAAGTGCAATGTTCCTTGTATCGTGAAGTTCAAAAGTGAATAATCTACCTGTCTTTTCTCCTTTTGCAATTCTCTTGAACCCATGCTAAGGATCCTCCATTAATGCTCCATATTTGCTGAATCTAACCTACAAACCCTTTTCCACAATCTGTCCAACACTCATCCGATTCTTGGTAATTGTTGGTACATATAGAACTCTACTCAAGAGATTCTTATTTCCATTAGAGGTCTTAACATTCCCTACTTTAATCATTGAATGCCTGGTGTCATCACCTGTTTGTACCTGATGCTTACCCTTTGGTTCCTCAAGGTCAGAGAGAAGAGCTACATTGCCTGCCACATGGTTTGAGCATCGTGAGTCAATGTAGAAGACATGATCATCATTTATACCTAGTTTAGAAGTCATGTTCATAATTAGAAGAAAATCTTCTTGCTCGTTTGTGTAGTTGTTGTAATCTTTTCTAGATTTGTATCCTCCTTGGTAGTTGCTATTGTAGTTGTTGTTGTAGTTGTTGTTGTAGTTGTTGTTGTATCCTTGGTGGTGATTGAATCTTCCTCTTGATTGTGTATATCCACCTCTTTCATATCCTCTACCTCTATGATTCTTGAAGTTCCTGAAACAATCATCTCTAGTATGATTGGATAATCCACAAATATTGCATGGTGAGGAGTTATAAGGTCTCGCCGTACCTTTCTTACCTCCTCCGCCCCTTCCTCTTGAGGTTCTACCTCTCCCTGCATTGTTGGCTTGGGAGGTAGTTCCTTCATCTTCAACCTTCTTGTTCTTCCCTTTCTCTTTGGACTTACTTTTATTAGTTGATGAATCTCCATTCTTGTTGAGCTTGGCTTCATGGCTAAATACTCGCCTCACGAGTGTAGTAAGGTGCAATCTACATGTCCATGTACAAGTCCATGGTAGTTGTGAAGCACTCCCATTTTTCATCTGCTTTAATACCATTGATTACTTGTCTTACAATCTTCTCCCTTTCAATTTCTTCTCCTATGCTTGCCAATTGATCTGCTACATCTTTGACTTTGGTCACATACTCTGAGATGCCTTGCTTAGGTTGCTTTCTTTGAGTGATAAACTCAATCCACAATTGGTTCTTTCGAGCCCTTGTGTTGGGAGAGAAATAAGAAGATAATGTTTCCCAACTCTCTTGGGATGTCTTACAGTTCCTAATATGTGGAAGAAGAAAATCAAAGATTGATTTAAGTAAGTAGGACCTTGCTAATGCATCCTTGTCACACCATGTGTTGAGTCTTTCATGCTCCTCTCTTGTGGGTTGTCCTTTGCTTCTGAATATGGGCATCTCCTCATCTCCTGAGATATATCCATAGAGGCTCCTTCCTTGTAAGTATGTCTTCATCCTCAAAGACCATGCTTGATAGTTGTTTCTGTCCAATTTATCAATGGAAGAAAGAAAACCATCTCCCATTTTACCTTAGCTTAGCTCTAATACCACAGTTGGGAGAGATGGATGGACACTCCAAGAAATGAATAGGTACTGCAAAATCCTGCTTAGTATGAGCCCCTTGTAGCTTCAGAGCTGAGTTGTGGCCCCTCCTAGCTTTCCAATGACACTATACAAGTGCCTATGTACTTTGGAAGTGATGTAAGAAAAGATTGAATCAAAATAGAATACTTCCAAATAGAAGGATCAATGAAAACCCTCTATTTTTTATCACACACCTGCTGCTTGTTATGCTCAGAGCTACCAATACAGTAGGAATTCAAAAAATTCCTCTTAGATCTATCTAGTTAGCTTAGTAAGCCAATGATTCCAAGTGGAATCACTTGAAATGATGCACTATACACATAGCAATCAATTTACAATTGAATCATTACCCCCTTTTTTTTAGGACCTCTGTAGTGTTTGACCAGTGAGTGCTTTGACACGCTTTTCTCAAATTGGCTGAATGGATTTGCTTCAAAATTGGTGGCCATGTAGATAACTTGGAGCTGATTCCAATAAGCTATAGATCATTGAAAATGGTGGAGAATTGACTGGGATATGAGCAATACAAGTTGAGAGTTATGAATCACTATAACAAAGAGATCATAGATGTAGGTCGCACACTCTTACAAAATGGCAATGGAGAACTCGGGAATTGAGACTTCTACATGCGAATTTTTTAAGTCACCTTTTATACGTGATTCATTCAAATTTGAATTTGAATTCAACTTTTGTCTCTCTCTAAAAGTAATCCACCAATTTAGGAGTTATTCTCTCTAACATAAAGTCGTGATTTCTCAAACTAATGAACTCCACGAGTTTGTTGAGAGTTACAAAGGTTCTTTCAAGCTAAATCAACTTTTACAAATGTAAAAGATAAAATTCTTCTAGCAATGGTTTCCATGGAGCTTCAATTGTTTATGAGTCTTCTAGCCTAATGTGTAGGCTTGCACTTTGCACCAACAATGATCTACCAGAGCAAGGCATCATGTGGATAGATTGAATATATGCAATAAGTTAATGAAGCTTCATTATGCATACATGATAGAGAGAATCAAGGATGATGAATTGAAGAATTTTCAAGCCAAAATACTAGAGAACAATAGTTGTTTAGGGAGTATTCCAAAATTGGTATGCATTTTAACTATAACTTTTGCTAGAATAGAATTAGATCATGCATATAAGAGGCACTCTAAGAGATTAGGGGACGTAGTGATACCATCAATTGAAAACGAAATGGGAAGCATCATATACGCAATGCTCTACAAAGCAAAGCATTGCATAAGTGATGCACTTGGAAAAAAAGGAACCATTTCTTATGAGGGGGTCCCTAAGGAGCGTCACTATTAAGATCCCACATTAGTGATGCTAGAAATGATGCTAGAAAACTCCCTATGGTCCAAAAGCATCGTTTATGCAATGCTATCTATGAGACAAATAAAAATGTTAGTTTTTTCTAGTGCCCAAGCTCATTTGGATGTGCAAGAAGAAGGGGAGAGGGAAAGACACAGAGAGAGAGAGAGAGAAAGAGAGAGAGAGAGAGAGGGAAGGAGTGAAAGAAATATAGAGAGCAAAAGAGAGAGATAGAGAGAGAGTGAAAGATGTATGTATACACACATACACACACGTTCATGCATACAGAGACATGCATACACATAGATATGCACATATACATCTACAAATGCATCCACAAACATGGATACACACACATGCACACACATACACATATAAATACACACAAATACACTCACATACACACATACTACAATCACATACAATCATATACATGTACACACATGGCATGCCACATGGCATGTCCAATGAGATTTCTGAACTCACGGGAGGCGTCTGTATGCATGCTTCAATTAGTCCATCTACTTAAAGAAAGTGGCCTAATTGAAATGAAGAATTATAATCTTCACGAGATTTGAGAGATTAGTAAAGCTGTATTCAAAATGTACTACAAGGGCCTAAATAAAGAAGAAATTTGTCATTGCTTGCTATTAGGTGAAACAAATTCGTATATTCAGATTGCGCTAGTCGATGTCTATAGATTTTACCAACGCTTTGGATCAAACTAGAAGGATGTTCACATTAGAAGTTACATAAGTAGATCTACAAAAGATGTAATGAAATTCGTACATGTATCAAATAGGCGAGATTTGGGATGTGGAGTTTGTGAGTATAAAAACCATGGAATCATTTTTGAGCTCATTTGAGAAGTGTAGAAGGTGATACCATTCGGCGGGAAAGCCATTCTGAGGCCTGAGTAGGATTCACAATATGTTCAACGGTGAAGCCCTAGAGAGATGATGATATATGGCCATGGGAATGAGATTCCATTCTTGATGACAGAAAAAAATAGCCCATATCGTCGAGCTTGAAATGGACATGAGATGGCCCATCATGATAGGATTGAGATTCCAGCATTCATACTGCAAGAGAAATTTGTGCTGCTTTCCCTGATAGAAGGTCGATATTTTGTACACAGTGAGTTCCCTTACCACCCAGAGAAGGATAGACATTCTTGATTTTGTCAATCGGTCTTTTCGGTTTTCAGAACTCATAAGCAGTTGTCCGTTGGCCTCTCTGTTCTTCATCGTCACTGCTACACAAAGGGTTCTAAGCCGTTGCACAAGGTCTAAGCCATGATGCTTTTCTCTTCATACTAGTGATGCTCTTTGGACTCCGGTCGATGCTAAGCATCATGGGCCAATCTAAGCATTGTCGGCAGTGCACAGCTCAGGAAATTGGTGTATAGCCAATCTAACCATGATCGGAATAGTGAGAAATGGTGAAGAAATTGAATTATTTGAAGCATTTATGTGGATGGCGAGCTTCTCGATCAATGCATCTGCCAGTAGTGAAGCCGTGCAGGAGGAGCGTTGATGTATGTACTGAATAGAACTCTATGTACTGAATAGTGAAAGTGAGATTTAATACACTGGAAATCAATAGTCAGGGAATTTCAGGAAGTTCCTTTGTCAAACATGTATTGTTTTTCTCTGCGAAGCTATATGCTTTTTTTCTTTTCAGATAAATATTAGATGAATACTAAAGGATGTTTTCTATCTATTGAGAGAAGCTAAAGGATGTTTTTTTCATTACAGTGCGATGCTTAGAATTTATATTTTTTCAGTTTCACGGGATAAACTTCTTCTTACGTTGAGTCTTCTCTAATTAAGGTTGGAAAGTTGATTCTACAATTAAACTACAAGTGTCTTATTTCTGTCTATGTGTCTAAGTTCTCTTTAGTGTACGCCAGTTCTCTTTAGATTATCTATCGTGTACGCCAGTTCACTTTAGGTGAATTTAGTTAGCTCATGCCGCGATGCGTCTGCAAGAGGTTAGAAGGTATTTTGCAAAATACAGTCCCATGGTAATCATATGCTGCCACTACTTCGCTGATAGCTGCATCTGGGTTATCTTGATTGCTGATCAACATTTCAGCGATGGCAGCCGGTATGATGGAATGAATAAAATCAATATGCTACAAATGCAAACGAAGGAGGGATACTTGCGAATATATTTCGAAGGAGGGATACTTGCTAATATGTTGGCAGTACTTGCTAATATATTTCGAAGGAAATTTCACAAGTTTTTGTTTCGCTTCTTCGAAAAACTATCATTGAATACTATACGGGATTGTAATATATTGCGAACATTTCCTGGAAATCTACTTCATGATAGATGTAAAGCTCCCAAAACCTTTGAACCTTTGACAAAATCTCACGGATTGCAGGTTGCAATGTATCCCTTTCTTTTGGTGAACTGATGTAAGCACTTATTGAAATCGAATCGTACTTATGTAAGTACGATCTACAAACTATTGGGTTGATTTTATGTAATTCTTTTATGTTGGGTTGACTGTTTCTAGAAAATACGAAAACTAAAATGACTACATCTAGTGATGACTCTCTAGGCTGTACGGTAGGCCCATAGAACGACAGAAAAAATATTGTTCCAATTTCTAATATATTTTTGGACTGTTTTCTAGACAATACTCAGCATCATTTTGTTGCTAAACCAAAAGCCTGAGAATAGTAACAAGTATTATTTCAATGCTAGATACAAAACAATTATGCCAATTACAACTATAACAAACAACGTGATTATTATGTCTTACGCAAACATGACTAAACCCATTTGGTAGTGCAATCTCTAAAGCTTAGGGCATATCTGTATCTATATGTTCTCATAACCAATTTGATGCGAAATGAATCCCCACTTCAGTTTTGGAGAGGTCCAAGGTGAAAGCTATCTTGGAGCACTAGGCAATCCTAATGCGAGAGCGAGCTTAATTCATTGAAATGGATCACAAAAAGCATTCAATTCATTAACATCTTTTACATGGTTGTTAGTAATAATCTAGACTATATCAATTTTGTACACGTTGATTCCATAGATAAGTGACCATTTCCCACTTTATCCTTCCAACATTGTATGCTATCCATGCCTAAGGACACATAAAAACCAACCATGAATTGTATCCTAGAAATAGTTTTGGCCTAGAACTAAGTAAAAAAGGCTCTCTTTTTGGGACAATTACTTCATATTGGGGTCTTTAAATGTTCGAAAATTTGATCTTTTTCCCCTAGTGCTAACATTTGGATTTCCTTTTGCAACAAGACGGCATTGAGAAACTAGCCCTCAAGAGGGGCCATTTAGAAACTAGTTCTCAATGGTGGAATTTGACTCTCCACAATCTGATCAGAAAGGACGATGCACAACAACATCAAAGTGTGACCGTCAAAAGCACTCTGTAATCGAATTCTCGCATTCGTGAAACCCAAAAAAGTAATTTTCTTGTGTAATGTTGTCGTTCAAGAAAAGAAAAATACTATCATACAAAAACCATTCCTACATGCCCTAGTTGGATAAGTCATCGGTTTAATGATTTAGGATCGATTTCATTATGTGATACACGCCAAGTTACTTGCAAGCCGAATATGATTCTTTCATTGTATGCCTAGACAAAATACTAGATAAGAAAATATGTTTAGGGAGTGGTTAAAAATTAGTATGCATGTTGACTACAAGTTAAAAATTAGTGGTTAAAAATTAGTATGCATGTTAAAAGTTAGTGGTTAAAAATTAGTATGCATGTTTAGGGACAATTGAAAAAGATTATGCATATAAGAAGCACTCCAAAAGATAAGGGGGTTAAGAGGTGCCCACAATTGAAAAAAAGAATGGGAAGCATTGCTTATGCAACACTTTCAAAACAAAGCGTTGCATAAGCGATGCAACAGAAAACAAAGAGAATCATCCCTTATCCGAGAGTCCTAAGGAGCTTTGCCACCAGTGTCGCACATTAACAATATTCATAAGGATGCTCCCAAACTTCGGGACTGAGATTCCAATCTTGATAACAGAACAGAATGGTACATATGGTCGACATTGAAACCATGGAAAGGTGGTCGATCATGACAGGATTGAGATTCCAGCGCTGATAACGGGAGTGAAATCGGCGCTGCTGTTCCTTCTAGACGGTCGAGATTTCGTACACAGTCAGTTCCATTACCACGTAGAGAAACATGGACGTTCATGATTTCCTCAGTCGGTCTTGTCACTTTTCCGAATTTATAAGCAGTCGTCGGTTGAGCTCTCTGTTCATCATCAGTAATACACAGAAAGTGGTAAGCCATGGCACAAGCTCTGAGCCATGATACTTTTCTCTTCATACCAGCGATGCACTTTGGATAGTGGATAGTGGGCCGATCTAAGCGTTGTAGGCAATGTGCATCTTTGGAATTTGGTGTACAGTCACCGCAATGTAACCTGGATCGGAACAGTGAGCAGTTGTCACGAAGATGGTGAAGCGCCCGTGTGGCGGGCGAGCTTCTCGATTGACGCATCTGCCAAGAGTTCAGCCGTGCAGGACTTGCGCTGATGTATCCAGGAAGAAGTGGAGCTCCATGTGCTAAATAGCAAAATAGAGCTTTAATACACTCAAAATAAATCGTCGGGAAATCTCAGAAAACATCTAAATTCAATCACTATATCCTTTTTACATTCAACAACAATATGAGATGCATACAATGTTCACAATATGAGATTCACAGATGAATATTGTATATGGGACTCAGATTCCATTCTTGATGACAGAACAGAATAGTACGTATGATCGACATTGAAACCATGGACTTGAGATGGTCAATCATGAAAGGATAGAGATTTCAGCATTGATAACGCAAGTCTTGATGACAGAACAGAGTAGTACGTATGATCGACATTGAAACCATGGACTTGAGATGATCAATCAGAGTAGTACGTATGATTGACATTGAAACGCAAGTGAAATCGACGCTGCGTTTCCTTCTAGAAGGTGGAGATTTTGTACACAGTCAGTTCCCTTACCACGCAGAGAAGGATGGACGTTCATGATTTTGTCACTCGGTCTTGTCGTTTCTCCGAATTGATAAGCACTTGCAGGTTGGGCTCTCTGCTCTTCATCACGACTGCTACACAGGAACTGGTAAGCGATGGCACAACCTCTGAGCCATGATACTTTTCTCTTCACACCAGCGATGCACTTTGGACTGCGGTCGACGTTGTGGATAATGGGCCGATCTGAGCGTTGTCGGCAATGCACATCTCTGGAAATGGGTGTATAGTTATGGCAATGTAACCTGGATCGGAACGGTGAGTAGTGAGGAAGATGTTGAAGCGCATCTTCCAAGAGTTCAGCCGTGCAGGATTTGCGCTGATGTATCCAAGAAGAAGTAGAGCTTCATATACTAAATAGCAAAACTGAGCTTTAATGGACTCAAAATCAATCGTCGGGAAATTTCAAAAAATATATACATTCAATCCGACTCCTTTCTCAAACATGTATTGTTTTTCTCTAAGAAGCTATATCCTTTTTTCTTTTCACAACAATATGAGATGAAGTCTAAACGATATGTTCTATTTATTGTTAAAAGCTGAAGTTTTTGCATTACAATGAATAGAGTGTTCTATTTTATGACAATATGGATGGTGAGTCAATGTCACATCTTTGCGCTTGTTCGAATGGTTCCCAGGGACCCTGCCAATGTAAGAGAAGTTCATGTGTACTCTCGTTTTGTACTCTCGTTCCATCTCTTGGGGTAGGATTAGGTTAGTACCACCGATGGACTGCTAAATGGCTTGATGGAAAGCATCCAGAACAAACGTAGAATGGAAACAGGTTCATGAACATATCTTGTCTTAAGACGCCAGTTCATGTTTTTGTTGAAACAGAGATCGACTTGTGTTATATAGGATTATTTCTTTGGAGATTTTTCAATGCGGAGAAGAAGTGAACACAAGTCTAAGCCATTGAGGATACCACGAAATTTTATCTTTCCTATTACTTAGTTAAATGACTACGTGAGCTAGACTTCTATTCTATAATTCAATATTTGATCCATATATTCTTGTAGAATCATTGAAAGCCTTATACTCCAAAACTAATAGAGGTACTTTGTTTGGAGACCTTCAAATTAAAGCTATTTTTAATGGACTTTCAAGCTTACGGCCTCGGAAATATGTCTATTTCTTTTCTATTGAGTAGAAAATTACAGATTTTTAGGAATTTTCTCAATTAAATAAGATAAGTTCTCTTTTTAACTATAATGAAATAGAAGAAGTCATACTATCATACAGAAACCATGCCCGCATGCCTTAGCTAGATAAGATGTCGGATTAATGATTTAAGATGGTTGTCATTATGAGATTCATGGTAAGTCACTTGCAAACCGAAGATGGTTCTTGTCAATGTATGTCTTATTGTGAGCAATAGAAAATCAAGATGTTGTTTTTGTTACGGACATACAAGATGATACAACATGTAAAAAGTAAATCTTATTGTCACTCTACTTTCATGTGACGAGGAGGTTGTTGATTTCTCGATCACAAGACGAGATACTAGAGAAAAAAAGGTGTTTAGAGAGTGCTTAAAAATTGATGTGCATGTCAACTATAGGTTTTGATACAATTGGAATACCTCATGCATATAAGAAGCACTTCGGGAGATTAGGGAGCATAGGGGATACCTCCAATTGAAAAAAACCAAGAAACATCACTGATGCAAAACCTTCAAAACAAAGAATGGGATAAGTGATGGACCTTAAAAAAGGATAACCATAATGTATGCAATGGTTCCTTAGGAGTATCCATACACGCATCGCGCATCAACCATGCTTGTAGCAATGTTGGCAAACTTTCTAAGATGCAAAAGCATCATGTATGTGATGCTATCTATTAGACAAATAAAATTCTGATTTCTTCGCAAATATTTGTGCTACGACTCATTCGAACATGCAAGAAGAGGAGAGGAAAAAAAAAAAAAAGAGAGAGAGAGAGAGAGAGAGAGAGAGAGAGAGAGAGAGAGAGAGAGAGAGAGAGGGAGAGAGACAGAGGGAGAGTGATTGAGTGACTGAGAGAGAGAAAGAGAGGGAGAGAGGGATAGATAGAGAGAAAGAGAGAGTGAGAGAGAGGGCAAGACGAAGAGAGATAGACACACAAAGAGAGAGACATAGAGAGAGAGAGAAAGACCTATGTATACACACATGCATACACTCATAGAAATGCATACACATGCATATGCATACATACATGCATACACACATGCATGCACACACATACACACATCAACATAAACACACATATGCATACACAGACATATGCATACACACACATGCACATACATGCACATATACAAAATACACGCACACAACAACTCACATACACACACATACATACACATGCATACACACACATACACACTTACCCATACACATATAAAAACACACACATACACACATATACACATACACACATATACACATATACACATACACACACATACACACACATACACACACATACACTCACATACAATCATATACATACACACACACATATGCACACATACACAAACATACACACATACATACACACATGCATACACACATACATCCACACATGCATAGACACATACACTCATATACACACATATACATACACACATATTTACACTGCTAAAGAAAGTGCTTGACTACTACAAACACATGCTTTTGTGAAAATTCTGTATGCAACATGGGGAGAGCCAACTTTTTATATATTTTGTGGATCATGCAGTTCCTTTGGGAGATGATAAGCTCTCTTTTGAACGGTATTTGTTGTGTTAAATAGGAAGACGGCAAAAACCAAAGTGTTACCTTGTGATTGAGAATGAGAGTCAGAGTGTGATTGAGAGTGCAAGTGTGAATGTGATTGTGATAGCTTGGGGTGGTTGGTAGGTCAAGGCCTCCTCAAGAAGCTATATTCCAAAGCTATTGGTTCCAATTTATTCAAATATATAATATTTGAACTTCTCTGTCTCTCGGACATAACTTGTATACTCTTTCATGTCAGGTTTTTCTCTTATCTTGTGCAAGTTTTAGTTTTCTCTCTTTGACTTCTATGGAGTGATTAGAAGCTTGTGATTAAGGAAATACTACGACTGATATTAGAGAAAAATCGAGCCTGGGGAAGGATAGGAGGCTTGACACAAAAAAGTCCATGAGCCAAAGGAGCTTATTTAGAAGCTTGTTGGAGAGTCACATAAAGAGTGAGGTGGAAAATAACCAAAAGTCACAACAATTTTTTTGTGGAGCTGATTGATGAGGTGGATGAAGGTGTGGTAACATCTAGTGTGCCTAGAGGAAGACAAAAACGCTACATAGCTAGTGTAATTGAAGAAAAACGAAAAAATCCGAACCATAGTTTTGCAGAGGCTTAGTGGGAAACATGGGGAAGAGAAGCCCCCCAATTGCAATCCTAGAATAGGTGTAACAGTAGTGATGTACTTATATATGTGAAGAAACAAATATCTTCATAGAAAAACTTTGCCCATAATTTTCTAACCTTATGTTAAAGTCATGTAACCATGTAACACAATTCTTAGGAAAAACGCAATTTTATAATAAGAGATCAGTATAGCGTGCTCATTATATAGTTATAAACTATATGAACCTTTTAATTCCTCATTGACCCATAAAACATGAAAATGGCCCGTGCTTTATTTTGAATACCATCCTACAATAACATATGAATATGCTACATGTCATCGAACCATTAAATCATGTACCTATCTCACATATGACAATCATCTCAATATTTCATTGAATAACCATTTTCCACTCTCCCTAGAATTAACCTTCATCCTAAAAAATTAGCTTCTCTCAATGATTTAAGGGATATAGTATCAATGAAAATAGTTCTATAAATATATAAACAACGTTGTATACAGAAACTAGAATATTGACTTGAATAATGTAGCATATGTAATCTTTTCCCATCAAATGGTATTCTTAGCATAGAAAACATTATAAAGATTAGTGGAAATTTCTACATTTGGTATATTGAATATGAATTTTTATTGTATTTACAACAATGAAAATGAGGAGATCATGGTTTTAATAAAAAGTCAACACCAACTCACATCAACATAATTTCTTTTCCAATACTAAGATTTCCATCGTCAAAATAACGAATAAATCTTAAACTTTCCTATTCTTTTATGAAAGCTATATTTTGTTTTCGTAATCAAATCGCTGCAATAGTAAAACCCAAGACTTGGAAGACCATTTCATCATTCTGAAACACCCAAGAGGTATAGGAGAAAACATCTATTCGATGAGGCCAAACTTCTTCAAGTCTACTTGTTTCCGTGAAGTATCCCCTCTAGGAATAGTGAAAACTAAGGAAGCTCTAAGTAAGCACTAGAGGCCTTAATCTCCCTACCTAGACCTAGATTATTGACCACCAATAAGGGCTTGGACCTAGTCATATGTCTTAGAATGTGACCACAAAAGAGAGAAAAAAGAAAAAGGAGACTTCATTGGGCCCCCATATCACCTTCAAAAGTTAAGAAGAGACTAAACCCCCCTAGAGGGAAATTAAATGGAGAAAGAGAGAGAGAGAGAGAGAGAGAGAGAGAGAGAGAGGAAGAGAGAGATAGAGAGAGAGAGTGTGTGTTATCAAGATCTTACTCACACGCACACAGATGTTGCAAATGCAAAAAACACACAGAAAAATAGAGATGCCAAGAGACAAGACCGAACATAGTGTTGGGTGCAATCTCCCCCCCCCCCCCCCTCCCCCATGCACTATGTTTCAACAGTCCTTAGAGTACATGTATTTATAGGAGTTTTTGATTCCATATGTTATAATAGCGAGAGAGGGAGGGGAGAGAGAGAAATAGAGATAGAGAGAGGGGGGATGGAGGGATAGAGAGAGGGAGGTTGGAGAGAGATATGGAGAGATGGAGAGAGAGAGACAGAGAGAGATAGAGAGGAGAGACATAAGATAGAGGAAGAGAGAACAAGAGAGATAGACAGAGAGAGAGCGATAGGGGAGAGATAGAGATGAGAGAGAGAGAGAGAAAGAAAGAGAGAATGAGAGAGAGAGAGAAAAGAAGAGTGAACAAATAATAAAGTAACTACTAAAACGGAACCCAAGAAAGAATGAAGAGAGAAAACAACTCCTTGTCATATCACACTAAAGCTCAAGACGCAACTCTTTGCTAGAACAAAAAAGGAATACAACTCTCTGCGACAAAATAAAACAACTCCCTTCCACCACACACATAATAGGAATCTTTCCTAGAACTAAAAAAAGCAAGACCTACTGCCACCCATCATGAACTATTCACCACATCTATTTCTTGAGCCTATAAAACCATGAGAAACCAAGATTGTAAGGTAAAGTGAAAATTCCTTCAATTTCTTCATCACCACTTTTTGTAATAACTAGATAATCTACATAACTGCGAATAAATACACATTGACTTTCCACAAGCCTCACAAACAAAAAGGATCTAGAAAACTTTGTTTTTGTCCTTGAACTTCCAACGCTTTAGGTGCATATTTTTAACCATATAATGCTTTTGTTAATCTACTTACATACTTTTGATACCATGCATCTATTAAACGTTCTCAATTTACCATTCAAAAAAACATTTTCAACATCAAGTTGAAGCACATTCCAATATTTATGTACAACACTCAAAACAATTCGAATAGAAGTAGTTTTTGCAACTAGACTAAACATGTGCTCATTATCCATATATTTTGACATAAGCTTTTGTAACTATGTTACCTTGTACCTGGAAACAAATCCATAAATAATTCTTTTAATACAAAACATTCCCTTAATGTCCAATTAGCTTCATTTTATCATCTTGTAGTACAAGCTTCTATTTTTTGTCTTCATATTAAGCATATATCTATTCTTGCATTCTATTATACCAATACTCATTCATATTTACATCTTCAACACATATATGTTTCTACTCTTCAAGAAATTTGGCATAAATTCTGAATGTAAGATACATTAAGATACAATATAGCTTTGTGTTGGAGATCTCAAAATTTCACCTAATTCTAGTTCTCACTTGATTCAAAAAATACTTAGATGAAAGAAAGATGAAAAATACTTGATTCTAGCAATCTTTCTTTCATCTTAGTATTTTTCATCTTTTGAACTTACTCCCAAGGAATCATGCAAACCATCCTCAATTTATTCCTATATTTGTTCTTCATCCTCCAAAACATGATATCTATACCAAAGGTTGCAACGCATCCAAACCTAGATCTCCACTAACAGTCATTTCCTTGCTAGCTAGATTACAATTGTTGTAAATAAACTTATAAATTCACATATGTCTCGTCAATTAGATACAAAAATGCATATGTAGTCACATAAATACATAGAACAACCAAGGACTTAGACGAATTTGGATGAATACTATGTGTACAGAGAGATATCTACATGGAAAATGATTGCTATATATATTGAGCAAAGCGACATATCAGATGTGCACAAACGGTCACTAATTAGAAGCTCACGGATATTGTTATATAAATGGCGAAGTAGATCTATAAACATATGTGATTGAAAGGTGTTTGATACATCAACAATTGAGAAACACATATACTAGAGCTGAATATGCCCATGACTTTGATAGCAATAGAAAACCTAAAACTTCAATAGTCCATAGACATGAAGAGATACATGTAAAAACAAGAATCTGAACTCATTCTTTCAAGAGAAGTCGATACATTCGTGATATAAATAAGCTCCTTACAAAGAGTTTTGCAAAGAGTTTTACGAAAGCTCTTTTTTTCCTAAAGGTTGTCCACTTTCATGACAGTGTGAGTCACGTTTTAATCAACAATTTCAACTCCATTTTCTCTACACACTTTACAGTTTCAAGGTTGAAAATTTCATCACTAGAAAAATGTTTACCTGGTACTAAGTTGCACTCAAAGTTCTTATAAAGATGAGAATACCTATCGCATGCAAGTATATGAATAAGATTTCAATCCCCAAGCACCAACAATAGCCACAGTTAAAGATGTCATTAAGAATTGAGAAACCTGGTAGTATATAGAGATGAATTGAATTAAAAAAATATTCTAAATTTAAATGACTAAAGATCATGGGAAAAAGATGATGTTTTTCCCTTTTTTTTTCAAAGATCATATGTCAAAATTAAAACTATTTTCAAACTCATTTGGATATTACAGTCACGTGATGTGAGGTACATTTTGAAGATCGATATCAAATTTTATGGATAAGTCCAAACAAGAACTAACAAAAAGAGAGAATATATGTAATAAATTCTCCCTTTTATCTTCCCATATACAGTGGGATGACAAGAAACTGTATACTTGAAGTTTATAGCAAAAAAACCGTATTCTCTTTGATTGCATGGCATTCTCCTTCTCATGAACCTTCCCATCCTTATTTAGGCTCAATCAATGTACGTGAGTCAGAAAATAATTTTAAGACATCAAAACATTGGAGATGATGAATTCTCCTTGTATTTTGTTTTTGAGAACAGAGAGAAACCAAATTGAGAAAATTAAGAGTATATCCAGGGTTAAAACACCTAAACTCGAATACATATAAACAATTGCGTATAGAATATGCATAGGAGCAATACTCAAACGATACAAACAAATTTGGTGTTACAAAAAGCTTATCTTACCTTTATTCTCCAGCTAGAGAGATGCATCTCCTCTATGATGTATTATCGATCAAGTACTCCAATTAACTTAAGGTAGATTTAGTTAACTCATTTTAAGCACTTCTATAAAAGTTTAAAAGGTGTTTGAAACAATATAGCCCCGTGGTACGATCATGTGGAATTTAGCACTTATCTAAAAAAGGCAATTATGTGTTACAAAAGTACATAATGTGACTACATCCATATGTTTTCTTCAACACATTTTCTCCATAGCTTCATCATTAAGAGGTATTAGAGTTGTATGGCAACCTCCATGGGCACTAGGGGAAGCTTCAACACTTTTTATCAAATTATTGGATTGAAAATTTGTGGATAAAGTGCTCCAAGAATCATGAAGCGAAACACAAATCCTACTATGCCCACCATTCAAAGAAAATGGGTGTGCAAAAAATGGCACTATACCATGGTGCGATTGATGATGTTTTCTAAACTTAGGCTTATTGAAAACCTCTTTCTGTGTGTCTGCTTATCTCTCGTTCTCTCTCTCTCTATCTATCTATAAATAAATAAATAAATAAATAAATAAATATATATATATATATATATATATATATATATATATATATATATATATATATATATATATATATATATATACACACACACACACATAGAGATACATACATAGATTCTTTCTTCGGATAAGTAATAAAGTGCATCTACTAATTAGCTGATATGTTTTATGATAGAATTATTGAACCATGAACATGTAATAATTCCAATCCATAAGATATTGTTGGGATGTTTTCTAGAGCATGTTTAACATTTTTATTTTGGTGATATTTGCTAAACCATAAGCGTGAATTTACTAGGAAGTAATCTTTCAGTGATTGATATAGAAGTGATTTTTCATTGAAGCAAGAAATTCACAAAAATCATTACTTCTATCGATATTGGTTTTGGCATCTCTAATGTTATAGCTAGTGTGATTGAAGAAAAGGGGAAAACAACCAAACCATAATTCTGCGGAGGTTTAGTGGGCAACTTGGGCAAGAGAAGAGCCCAATTCCAATCCCATGACAGGAATACCATTAGTTCTCTACCAAAACTTGACACTATTCCATTAAGACCCCATTGAAACCCCATAAATATCTATTCCTAGATATTGTATAAAAACTATAGTGTAAAAAACATATATAGTTTTATAACCTAGAATATAGAAATGATTGAATTTGGTAAGAAACTATCTCTATCTATAGACTTATATATGAGAAGAAACAAACATCTTGATAGAAAACATTTCCTCATATTTTTCTAACCTTAGTTTAAATTTATATAATCATCTAACAGAATTCTTAGGAATCAAGAAAATCGTTTTTATAATAAGATATCTTTTAGAATAAAGTGTGCTCAGTATATAATTATACACTATATGATAGTTTTTAGTTCATATCTATGCATAAAGCATTATAATGGCTAGTGTTGTATTTTGAATACCATCTTACAATATCAAATAATTATGTTGAATGTCATTGAACAAATAAAACATGTACCTATATCACATTGAAGTACCATCTCACATAAAGTCACATAAAAATGCTTTCTTTTCGGGGGTCATTGCTACCATTCTTGAGTCTTCACGTTTTATAGAAGTAACTGAGGTATATTATGAGAGGCTTCGTAATCAAATTGTCCTAATAAGTTCCTTTGTTCAAGGAAGTAAAGAAAGATTGAATGGTGTACATGGAAGATATAGTGGAGAATGAAGAAAAGTGAAAATTCATTCTTATTGAGTCACCAAATAATGCTGAAACTTCTTGAAAAAATATGTCAAGAATATTAATTTTTATTCACGCTACAAGTAAAGTCAATTTTACTAAGTCAAATAATTTGTAATCGGTATATCAAAATCATCGATAAAACTTGTTTGAATGGGAGAGCCTAGTTTGATCTTGTATTTAATCTTTCAAATGTTCATTGATGTTTTTATAGAAAGACAAATTGAACTACTTCATGTATGAGAATTTATTTGGTGCTTACTCAATGCGGATTAAAAAGTGAACATAAGTTTAATCCGTGGTTGATACCATGTGAACTGATCTTTCCTATTATGTACTTTAAAAACTATGTGAAGAAATTAATTACTAGATTAATAAGAAGTATCTATCCCTGTGCTTCAATGTTCTCATGAGTGGTTATGCATGAAATGAGAGTAGACGTCGACTCTGAGGTTTAATGTTAAAGCGATACATAGTGCAATCAAAACATGCATTTGGAAAGTTTTAATAAATCATTTCTATATTCATAGATTTATCTTGACCAATTTCTTCTCTAATTCTGGTGGGTACATCTTTGTTAAGATCATACACATTGAAAAAGTAATACAAAACTTCATTGTCAAAACCTGCAATGTCTTCTCTAGTGGTGGATGGTTGAGTAATGGGCATCATTATCTCCTCATGAATAGGAAATTTGGAAAGCACTTGGAAACCTAGTGTTGTGTGCGATACTTTCCACGTGTTACCTTGCAAGACTTGGAAGACCATTTCATCATTTTCAAACACCCAAGAGGTATAGGATCAAACATCTATTTGAGGAGGCAAAAATTCTTCAAGTCTACTTGTTTCCGTGAAGTATCCCCTCTATCAAGAGTGAAAACTAAGGAAGCTCTAAGTAAGCACTAGAGGCATTAATCTCCCTCCCTAGACCCCGATTATTGACCACCAATGAGTGGCTGGACCTAGTCATACCCCTTAGAATGTGATCACAAAAGAGAGAAAAAAGAAAAAGGAGACTTCATTGGGTCCCCATACCATCTTCAAAAGTTAAGAAGAGACTAAACCACCCGGGGGGGCATTGAAAGCGAGAGAGAGAGAGAGAGAGAGAGAGAGAGCGAGAGAGAGAGAGAAAGGAGAGAGAGAAATAGAGATAGAGAGAGGGGGGAGGGAGGGATGGAGAGATGAAGGTTGGAGAGAGAGATGGAGAGATGGAGAGAGAGAGAGAGAGAGGACAGAGATAAGACAGAGGAAGAGAGGACAAGAGAGAGAGGGAGAGAGAGAGAGAGATATAGAGCGATAGGGGAGAGATAGAGATAATACACAGAGAAAGAAAGAGAGATAAGAGAGAGAAAGGAAGAGTGAACAAATAATAAAGACACTACTTAAACGCTACCCAAGAAAGAATAAAAAGAGAAAACAACTCCTTGTCATAGCACACTAAAGCTCAAAACACAACTCTTTC
>CM035418.1:159111065-159138565 GCA_020310875.1 Ceratopteris richardii | reverse complement strand
TGCTCTAAGGGAAAGAGCACAAAAATATCACTGAATCATAGTGAATGTCAAAACCAAGCCTCTTCTTCACACTCTAGTGCTATTAGCCCTCCACTGGGAAGCCCACACTTTGTATCCTCACCATAGAGTGACTTCCTACAGTAGGCTTCTAGCCACAAAGTGCAAAGAGAGGACCAAAAGAGATGCCGGAATCAGCCCCGTACGTGTATCTATCCCCAACGAGTACTATTTCATTGCTTTTATAGGCTCCAATAGGCCAAGAGGGCCTTGCCAATTTCTCACGTTCACTGAATATGCACCGATTGATTGCCTCAAAATTCAAAACTGGAGGGGTAGATCAAATATGGTACTAGCCACCAGTTTAAATTAAATCCTCAAAAATAGGAAGTCATCACAAATGGTTGGCGGCAACACTCATTTATCTTTTTACACTTTTACTATGGCTTTTGAATGCAAGCTGTCTCTTTCTTAAACAAGCAAATCACTCCAGACTAAGAACGGCCATGCACCACTACCCATAGAATCAAGAAAGAGCTCTCAATCTATCAAACTTTAATAGCCTTGTTAAGCCAATAACCCCATTCACTCTTGTCATGACTCGGGCTTCTTCCGCATCATCACAAAATAGTACAACTTCATAACCTTTGTCATGGCTGATTGTGGCAATAGGGAGAGAGAGACACGAAGAGAGAGGGAGACGGAGGGAGGGTGGAGTGGAGGGTGGGTGGAGTGGTGGGTGGGTGGAGTTTGGGTGGATTGGTGGGTGGGTGGAGTTTGGATGGAGTGGAGGGTGGAGGGAGTTTGGGTGGAGTGGAGGGTGGGTGGAATTGAGCTTGTCGTGGGTGGAGTGGAGTTGAGGGTGGGTGGAGTTGGTAGAGGGTGGTGTGTGGTGTGTTGGAGGTTGCGAGGAGGGAGCGATAGAGAGAGAGAGAGAGAGAGAGAGAGAGAGAGAGAGAGAGAGAGAGAGAGAGAGAGAGAGAGAGAGAGAGAGAGAGAGAGAGAGAGAGAGAGAGATAGTGGAACTAGGTGAGAGAGAGAGAGAGAGAGGGAGGGAGGGAGGGAGGGCTGCGTGGGACTAGGTGGGTGGGCATTGCGGGGCGAGTGCAGATTGCGAGGAGGGAGAGAGAGAGAGAGAGAGAGAGAGAGAGAGAGAGAGAGAGAGAGAGAGAGAGAGAGAGAGAGAGAGAGAGAGAGAGAGAGAGAGAGAGCATGGGTGGGAGGGAGACTAGGGAGGGGGTGGGACTGCTGGGTTGCAGGGGGAGAGAGAGAGAGAGAGACAGAGAGAGAGGGAGAGAGAGAGAGAGAGAGAGAGAGAGAGAGAGAGAGGTAGGGAGGGAGGGAGGGAGGGAGGAAGAGCTACGCGGGACTGGGTGGGTGGGGGTTGTGGGGCAGGTGGGGGCTCTAGGAGAGAGAGAGAGGGAGAGAGAGAGAGAGAGAGAGAGAGAGAGAGAGAGAGAGAGAGAGAGAGAGAGAGAGAGAGAGAGAGAGAGAGAGAGAGAGAGAGAGAGAGAGAGAGAGAGAGACAGAGAAAAAAAAGGGAGCGAGAGAGAGCGAGAGAGAGAGAGAGAGAGAGAGAGAGAGAGAGAGAGAGAGAGAGAGAGAGAGAGAGAGAGAGAGAGAGAGAGAGAGAGAGAGAGAGAGAGAGACAGAGAGAGGGAGGGAGGGTTGTGCAGGACTAGGCGGGTGGGATTGCAGGGCAGGTGGGGGTTGCGAGGGGAGGGGTAAAGAGAGAGAGAGGGAGAGAAAGAGAGAGAGAGAGAGAGAGAGAGAGAGAGAGAGAGAGAGAGAGAGAGAGAGAGAGAGAGAGAGAGAGAGAGAGAGAGAGAGAGAGAGAGAGAGAGCTTGCGAGGCGAGTGGGGGCTAGAGAGAGAGAGAGAGAGAGAGAGAGAGAGAGAGAGAGAGAGAGAGAGAGAGAGAGAGAGAGAGAGAGAGAGAGAGAGAGAGCATGAGTGGGAGGGAGACTAGGCAGGGGGTGGGACTACGTGGTTGCGAGGGAGGGAGAGAGAGAGAGAGAGAGAGAGAGAGAGAGAGAGAGAGAGAGAGAGAGAGAGAGAGAGAGAGAGAGAGAGAGAGAGAGAGAGAGAGAGAGAGAGATAGAGAGAGAGAGAGAGAGAGAGAGAGAGAGAGATAGAGAGAGAGAGAGAGAGGGAGGGCTACACAGAACTAGGTGGGTGGGGGTTGCCGGGTGGGTGGGGGCTAAGGGGAGAGAGAGAGAGAGAGAGAGAGAGAGAGAGAGAGAGAGAGAGAGAGAGAGAGAGAGAGAGAGAGAGAGAGAGAGAGAGACAGAGAGAGAGAGATAGATAGAGAGAGAGAGAGAAAGAGAAAGACGGGCTGGTTCTCTGTGCTATAGATCCCCACATCAAGCCTTTGCACTAGGATTGGAGATATTGACCACGAGTATCCTCTTACCCTACAAATCCTCTGGATGCATTGCTCCATGTGGTAATACCTTTATCACCCTGTATGGATCTATCCATTTGGGTGGCAATTTGGTTTACACTACTGGGATTTGATGCACCAAAACTAAGGATCCTTCTTGTACTTCATTAGACCTAAGATACTTGTCGTGTAATCTTTTCTGTTCTTCTTGTGTTACCTGAAGTTTTTTCATTGCTCCTTCTCTGTATTCTTCTAATGTTACCAGTCTCCTAATGGGAGATTCAATTCCAATGGCTCTGGCTCCAATTTCTCTTTTGATATAAATTCAAATGGTGCCAATGCCTCGTTTCCATATGCTAAGCGAAATGGACTCTCGCCAGTGGTTCCCCTTTTTGTAGTTCTGAAAGCCCAAATTGCACGGATCAATGCTTGTGGCCAAAAGTTTTGCTGATCAAAAGATAATTTGTGTAGCAACCCAATCAAAATCTTATTGGAGCTTTTTGCTTGGCCATTTGCCCTTATATAGTAGGCACAAGATTTTTTATGAAAAACCTTGTACCTTTCAAATATAAATTGGAGCAATTTATTTACAAAATGTGTGCCCCTATCACTAGTGATTTCTAGTGGGCAACCAAACCTTGAGAAAATATGTTTATACGAAAACTTAGCTATTGTTAAAGTTGTGCAGTCCATAGTAGCTTTAGCCTCTATCCATTTAGTTGCATAACATGTGGCCATCAAAGTATACTTCTTACCCCCAGGTTGAGCAGTTGGACTAATTGGTCCTATGAAATCAAGACCCCATCGTTTGAATGGTAGCCATCTTGTAGATATAACTAATGGTTGGAAATTCAATCTGGTTGGCCTAGCAGCACATCTCTGGCAGATGTTGCATTCTTTGGCAAACTTGATCACATCCCAATAGATATGAGGCCACCATAGTCCTTTGTGGTTGATTCTGTGGGCCAAATCTTCCCCCTTTAGATGCCCTTCACTTTGTGCTACGTCCAGCAAAAGGTTTACCTCCACTGGATAAACACACTTTCTCAAGATACCATCCTGACAATATCTATATAAATTCCCATTTATAAGCAAGTATGCTTTGGTTTTAAGGAGTAATCTTCTCTTTTCTAAAGGTGTTAAGTGTTCTAGGAGTTTTCCAGTAGTGAGACAATGGAGAAAATTCCATCATACCATTCAGCTTGTGTTGCTACTAGGAAGAGATTACTATCTACTGATTCATCATTAATACCTGATGCCTTCTCGCTCATTGCAGTCCTGGATACTTGATCTGCCATGTAGTGTTCTCTTCTTGGCTTAATATGAATATAAAAGTTGAATTCTTGAAACACAAGTAACCATCGCTAGAACCTTCCAGCCACTCTAGGCTTGTTTATCAAGTACTTCAAGGGTTGATGGTCAGATATGACTATAAAATGTACATCGAGAAGGTAATGCGGAGACTTTTGAAGAGCAAATACAATAGCCAAACCTTCCCTTTCAGTCGTACTGTAGTTCCTTTATGCCTTGGTAAGTAGCTTGTTGGCATAGAAGATAGGTCTATCAATCTTGTGTGATGATGGTGAAGCCAAAATTGCACCAACAACCTAAAGACTGGCATCTGTATGCACATGAAACTCCAATGACTAGTTAGGAACACTTAAAAGTGGAGCAGTACATAATCTCAATTTAAGTTCACAAAATGCTTTCTTAGCTTCCGGACTCCATGAGAAGGGGACCTTTTTACTAGTAAGCCTTGACAAGGATTTAGCTATTTCTGAATACATTCGTATAAATCTTCTATGGTATCCAGCATGACCCAAAAAACTTTGCACTTCCTTTGGGGTTTGTGGAATAGGCATGGAAAGGATAGCAGTAACCTTCACAGGGTCCACCATTATCCCTTTAGCAGATACTATGTGACCAAGAAGAGTGCCCTTAGTGACCAAAAAGTGACATGTAGCAGGATTTAACTTCAAACCTATTTTGAGACATTGCTCAAAGATTTCCTTTAGATTTTTCAAATGATCATGGAAATCTTGAACTACTGCTCTTCTATTTGTGCCTTAAAACATTGAAAAGTCATCCATGAAAATGCGCAAAAAGGTTGTTAACCACTTGCCCAATATCAGATACATTGTTCTATTAAATGAAGCTGGTGCATTTTTCAAGCCAAAAGCCATGCGGGTATAGACGTAAGTGCCCCATGCAGTAACAAAGGTTGTTTTGTCCCTATCATCATGATGGATCACTATCTGATTGTAGCCACTAAAACCATCAAGGAAGCTATACAAAGTGTGCCTGGCTACTTCCTCAAGTAGTTGCTCTGTGAAGGGCTCAGGAAATCCATCTTGAATAGTTACCTTATTCAAGGCACGAAAATCAACACAGACTCTTATTTCTCCACTATTTTTCTTGGCAGCAATAACCATAGAAGAAATCCACGTGGAATGTTCTACCGAAACAATTATACCTGCTTCTTCTAGTTTTGTAATCTACAACTTTATCTCCTTTGCATACTTTGGATTGAGTCGATACGACCTACTTCTTATAGGTGCGGCTCCCTCAACTAAGGGTATTCGGTGTAATCCAAGTTCCTCTCGTATCCATGTTAGATCTTTGTAGGACCATGCAAAGACATTTTTATGAGTAAAAAGTAAAGAAGTTACCTTCTACAGTAAAGGGGGATAATTCCATAGCAAAGAGGCCAAGTGGAGTACTTGAGGGTTCTCTTCATCTCCTAGATTTACTTCTTGAACAAGTGTTTCAGGACTGGTCTTGCTTAAGAAATCTTCCCCACTGTATGCAAGAGTGAAATTTAGCTTATATTTTGCAATATGTTCTTTGGTCTATCCTTGAGGTATATCCGAAAAGGGTAAATCTTCTCTGCATTTAGGCTCATAAATTTCCTTCCCTGATACTTCTATATTTGTTGCCCCTTTAAAGTTCGTATTCGAGTGCAAACTCTCATTCTCTAACTCCTTGTGAACTTCATAACCTTTTTCTAGAACTCCTTCATCTGAAACTTCTTCCTCTATCTCATTGACTTCCACCATGCAACACTCTGTACTTTCCATCATCCAATTCATTAATGTATCTTCTTCTTGGGGTAAAGAGGGCATTACCTGAGTATCCACAGTATACCCTATAGTTTTCCCTGAGTCGAACCCTTCTTCCGAATGTACTTGCAGTTGGCTATTGGTGTTTGTTGAAATCCAGAGTTTTTTTCCCCCAATCTTGCAAAGCTCTTGTTTGCCTTAGCCAAGGCCTCCCCAGGAGTAAAGGGTAAGAAGTCTCCTGTGGAAGTGCAATAACAACAAAATCTAGAACAAAGTGACAACCCTGTACTATCATCAGTACCTTTTCAATAATGCCAAGTCGTGCAACCCGATGTTGATCTACTAGTGTAACTGTAAATGGTTCCATCTTGGTGGTGTTCAAATTCAGTTTCCTCATTGTGAAATCTAGCATCAAATTGATGCCAGAGCCTCCATCTATGATCACACCTATGAGAGCTTCATCCTTTATAAAAATAGATAACCTTGAGCTTTGGTAGTCTGTTAGGGTGCAGGGAGAAAATCAACCATGAAACCATCTATGCTAGATGGTTGGCTCAAGTGAGCAGAGTGTATAATCTTTATTAAGTCACTCGCTATTTTTGAATCCATCTTTATGGGTTCGTACTGACTAACCTTGTGATGAATACCTTTCAAGATCTGCTCAATGTTTACCACATGTGTGTCTTCTTGTAGACTTGTTGGTTGCTCCCTTAGTGAAGTAGTCATTCTTTCATAAGCTCCTTCAATGTCTGCTTGTCCCTTCCATCCCGTCTTCTTTTCCTCTTCCCTATCTCGAGCTTCATGGCCATCCTTTCCACAAAATTGATAACTTACCCTGTTAGGACAATTTGCATTAGAATGTCCACTGTTGTTACATATTGTACACCAAATCTGCCTTCTTATATCTTGAGTGGTCCGCAAATCTTCTAATTTGCAAAGAAGTTTGGCTACTTCATCATCAGTGCGATGCGATGGTCGTGGCAAGACCTTCTCTTCTTGGTGATTTTGCTGCATTCTCAATGCCTCTAGTTCTTTCCTCAGTTTCCCAATAGGGTCTAGTTCTGCTGCATAATTTGGTTGTGTATCCCTTTCAAAATGTTGCGTAGCTTCTTCAATGTGCGATGCCTCTACAACAAAATCATTAAGAGTTGCATTCAATCTAAGAGACTCATGCAGCTTCTGTTCAGATGACCTAGGCAGAGCTTTTTCTATCCATTTTTTAACCAAGAAATCACCTCGAGCATGTGGCAGACGTGCAACAAGAGCTATTTTCGAGGAGTCAATTGGTCGAAATGTCTGTGAGAACGCCATCTTCAGAACCTCCCATGTAGCAAAATGGCCATCTGAATATTGATTGTACCATTTGTCAGCAAGGCCTTCCAATGTGGATGGGAAGAGTACTAGCATTGCACCTCTCTATTTTGCAGACCCCCTCCACGGCATAGGGAGATGAATCTCCTCAAATGATCATCAACATCCTCATAAGCTTGTCCCTTAAAGGTAGGGAGCTTGATATTGAGTCTGCGGAGTAAGTGAGAGAGATCCTCCATTGGCACTGGCCTTTCCTCTGACGTATCTGAGGAGAAATCTAGTGTTCTCCTATGCTTTTCTTTTGAGAGTGGTGTCGCACCTAAATCAATAGATAAATTCAAAGAGGGTAGAGGGAATCTAGGTTCACTATTCGAACGTAAAGTTAATTTTTTAAGGCTCCGCTGTACACGAAGAGGCTCCTTAGCTGCTCGAATATGGGTCATGTACCTTATTGCAAGATGCAATAGGGCAAGAATAATAAAAAAGGATTATTTACTATGCTCAGAGCCTCTCACAGAAATGCAACTGTTCCACCGTACATGCCAAACTGTAGAGTAGGTACTGGGGTACCTACTTTTAACAAGAGCACGTAGTATGCACTTGAGTACTTCACCTACTCGAGGGAGGTTCTCCTTAGGGAAGTATACCCTTTAACATTCCTGTGAGCAAGCACAATCGCAATAATTGCATAGTATTCGAGACACTCGGAAAGAAAATTAATGTCAAATGATAGTGGTGAAGGAAGAAACCACTCCTTAGTTTGAGAAGATCATTACAAGGTAGGCAAAAGAAATGCTCCAAAGGTTGATGCTTTGTGCTAACATGTCAATCCAAAACTAAACAGAATCAATAAAAGACATTTGTCCAATACAATGAGCACAACTAAATGAAGACTTGCACTTTTCAGTACAAGATATGGAGACCTGCTCTAAGGGAAAGAGCACAGAAATATCACTGACTCACACTGAATGTCAAAACCAAGCCTCTTCTTCACACTCTAGTGCTATTAGCCCTCCATTGGGAAGCCCACACTCTGTAACCTCACCACAGAGTGACTTCCACAGTAGGCTTGTAGCCACAAAGTACAAAGAGAGGACCAAAAGAGATGTCGGAATCATCCCGTACTTGTATCTATCCCCAATGAGTACTAGTCCATTGCTTTTATAGGCTCCAATAGGCCAAGAGGGCCTTGCCGATTTCTCCCGTTCACTTAATATGTGTTGATTGATTGCCCCAAAATTCAAAATTGGACGGGTAGATCAAATATGGTACTAGCCACTAGTTGAAATTAAATCCTCAAAAATAGGAAGTCATCACGAATGGTTACCGGCAACACTCATTTATCTTTTTACACTTTTATTGTCGCTTTTGAATGCAAGCTGAGCTCTCTTTCATAACCAAGAAAATCACTCTAGACTAAGAACCGCCATGCACCACCACCCATAGAATCAAGAAAGAGCTCTCAATATGTCAACCTTTACTAGCCTTGTTCAGCCAATAACCCTATTCATTCTTGTCATGACTCGGGCTTCTTCCGCATCATCACAAAATAGTACAACTTCATAACCTTTGACATCGCTGATTGAGGGAAGATGGAGAGAGAGAGAGAGAGAGGGGAAAATAGATAGAGAGGAAGAGAGAGGGAGATGGAGGGAGGGTGGAGTGGAGGGAGGGTGGAGAGGAGGGTGGGTGGAGTGGTGGGTGGGTGAAGTTTGGGTGGAGTGGTGGGTGGGTGGAGTTTGGGTGGAGTGGAGGGTGGGGGGAGTTTGGGTGGAGTGGAGGGTGGGTGGAGTTGAGGTTGCCATGGGTGGAGTGGAGTTGAGGGTGGCTGGGGTTGGTAGAGGGTGGTGTGGGTGGAGGTTGCGGGGAGAGAGAGAGAGAGAGAGAGAGAGAGAGAGAGAGAGAGAGAGAGAGAGAGATAGAGAGAGAGAAAGGACAAGAAGGGAGGGGTGGGGGCTGTAGGTGGGGCGGTGTCGGTGGGGGCTGCGGGGGAGAGAGGGAGAGAGGGAGAGAGAGAGAGAGAGAGAGAGACAGAGAGAGAGAGAGAGAGAGAGAGAGAGAGAGAGAGAGAGAGAGAGAGAGAGAGAGAGAGAGATGAGAGAGAGAGAGAGAGAGAGAGAGAGAGAGGAGAGAGAGAGAGAGAGAGAGAGAGAGAGGGAGGGAGGGAGGGAGGGAGGGAGGGAGGGAGGGAGGGAGGGAGGGAGGGAGGGAGGAGAGAGAGAGAGAGAGAGAGAGAGAGAGAGAGAGGAGGGAGGGAGGGCTGCACAGGATTGGGGGTGGGGGTTGCGGGGGGGAGGTGGGGACTACGAGGGAAGGGGGGGGAGAGAGAGAGAGAGAGAGAGAGAGAGAGAGAGAGAGAGAGAGAGAGAGAGAGAGAGAGAGAGAGAGAGAGTATCGTGGCATTTCCCTCTCTCTCTCCCCCATAACACCCTCCAACCCCACCATCCCCTCCTCTTTTCCCCCACCACTCCCGCGGATCCCACCATCACCACGACCCCCTCCAACTCCACCAGCCCTCCTCTTTCCCCGCACCACCCCCGTGGCCCCCACCATCACCACGACCCCCTCCAACCCCACCGTCCCCTCCTCTTTTCCCCCACCACCCCCGCGGCCCCCACCATCACCTCGACCCCCTCCAACTCCACCAGCCCTCCTCTTTTCCCCCACCACCCCCATGGCCGCCACCATGACCACGACCCCCTCCAACTCCACCAGCCCTCCTCTTTTCGCCCACCACCCCCGCGGCCCCCACCATCACATCGACCCCCTCCAACTCCACCAGCCCTCTTCTTTTCCCCCACCACCCCTGTGGCCCCCACCATCACCACCACCCCGTCCAACCCCACCGTCCCCTCCTCTTTTCCCCCACCACCCCTCCACAACCCTCCACAAACTCCACAAACCCCACACAACTCCACACCCCTCCACAACCGTCCACAAACCCCACAAAGCCCCCCCCCCCCCAATACTCCACACCCCTCCACAGCCCTCCACAAACCCTACACAACTCCACACCCCTCCACAACCCCCCGCAAACCCCACAAACCCCACACAACTCCACACCCCTCCACAACCCTCCACAAACCCCACAAATGCCACGAACCCCACAAACCCCACAAACCCACACAAATCCACACCCCCCCCCACAACCCTCCACAAACTCCACAAATCTCCCCACACAACTCCACACCCCTCCACAGCCCTCCACAAACTCCGCAAACCCCACACAACTCCACACCCCTCTAGAGCCCTCCACAAACTCCACAAACCCCACACAACTCCACAACCCCCCACAAACCCCACAAACCCCACAAATCCCACAATTTCCCACGACCTCCCACAAAGTTCTCATGCACTTTTTGATAGATATTTGGAGGATCATTTCTCAAGCAAACTCTACAGTGTTATATATCCTTGGAAAGCTCTCAACCAGTACTATCCAATGCTGCAATAATAACTTTGAAATCATGGATCAATTTTTTATCACACCCCAAAAACCCCCACAACTTCCCACAACTCACCTCCTATTCCCACCCACAACCTCCCACAACCCCCGTAATCTCCCTCAACTCCCCACAACTTACCTCCCACACCGCCCACTTAATATGAAGGATCAAAAGCTATTAAAAAAATTAGGTGAAGGATGTGCTTCTCAGGGTCATTCAAACATCACAGGCGGCACAAAATGAGGATCTCAACTTGCATGCAAAAGAGATAGTAAAAGTGTAAGTGGTAAAAGTGAAAGTGGAGAAATGACTGTTGCCACAAACCATTCATGACGACTGCCTAATTTTGAGGATCCAATTCAAGACAGGTGGCATATTTGATTTAACCCTCCAATTTTGGGCAATCAATCGGCACATGATCAGTGGAGGTGACGAATCCGCAAGGCCCTCTTGGCCTATTGGAGCCTATAAAAGCAATGGATTTGTGTTCATTTGGGATACATTCTGAGATACACATATACATATGTACGTACAAGGGTCCTCTCTTGGCACTATCTAGCTAGGAGCCTACTGAAGGGAGTCACTCTCTGGTGAGGATACAGAGCGTGGGCTTCCCAGTGAGGGCTAATAGCACTATAATATAAAGAGAGTGGCTTGGTTTTGTCATTCAGTGTGAGTCATTGGTATTTCGTGCTCTTTCCCTTAGAGCAAGTCTTCATACTTTGTATTGATCAGTGCTAGTCTGCATCTAGTTGTGTCCATTGTACGGATTGGATGAATCCCTTGTATTGATGATTAGTTCTAGAGTGGCATGTTAGCCCAGAGCATAAACTTTTGAGCATTTCTTTTGCTTATGTTGTAATCATCTCATTCGAACTAAGGAGTGGTTGGTCTTCCATATTGTCATTTTGTCATTAATATTATCTCTAAGTATTCACAACTCTGTGCAAGTATTGATTCTGCCTGCTCACAGAAGTGTTGAAGAATATATTTCCCTAAGGAGAACCTACCTTGATTAGGTGAAGTACCGGTGTGCTTGCTGCATGCTCCTGTTCAAAGTAGATACCCCAGTACCTCCTCTACAGTTTGGCATGCCCGGTGGGACACTTGCATTTCTATGAGACGACCTGAGGATATTAAATAGTCCTCTTTTTCAGTATTTTTACCCTATTGCATTTGCAAGTAGGTACATGACCCATACACGAGCAGATAAGGAGCCTCTTCGTATACGAAGGAGCCTTAACAAGATAGCTAATATCCTCGACTAGTGAACCTACCTCCCCTCTACCCTCTTTGAATTTATCTATTGATTTTGGAGCGACACCACTCTCAAAGGAGAAGCATAGGGAAACATTAGACTTCTCCTCAGATACGTCAGAAGAAACACCAGTGCAAATGGAGGATCTCTCTCATTTACTCTCCAGACTCAATATCAAGTTCCCTACCTTCAAGGGACAAGCTTATGAGGATGCTGATGATCATGTGAGGAGGTTCATCTCCTTATGTCGAGGAGGAGGTCTGCAGAATAGAGAGGATGCAATGTTGGTACTCTTCCCATCCACATTGGAAGGCCTTGCTGACAAATGGTACAGTCAATATGCAGATGGCCATTTTGCTACATGGGAGGCTCTGAAGACGGCATTCTCACAGACATTTCGACCTAGTGACTCCTCGGAAAGAGCTCTAGACCAGCTCAAGAATCGAAGGCTAAGATGAGGTGAATCCTTTCATGAACTTCACACTAGAACAAAAGCACTTGTTGCACGTCTGCCACATGCTCCAAGTGACTCCTTGGTTAAAAAATGGATAGAAAAAGCTCTGCCCAGGTCATCTCAACAGAAGCTACGTGAGTCTCTTAGATTGGATGCAACCCTCAATGATTTTGTTGCAGCAGCATCACGCATTGAAGAAGCTAGGCAACATTTTGAAGGGGATACACAATCAAATTATGCTACAGAACTAGACCCTATTGGGCAACTGAGGAAGAAACTGGAGGCATTGAGAATGCAACAAAATCAACAAGAAGAGAAGGTTCTGCCACCACTGCGTCGCACTGATGATGAAGTAGCCCAACTTCGCCGTGAGTTAGAAGATTTGCAGACCACTCAGGATATAAAAAGGCAGATTTGGTGTACAATATGTAACAACAATGGACATTCCAATGCTAATTGCCCTAACAAGGTAAGCTGTCAATTTTGTGGAAAGGATGGTCATGAAGCTAGAGACTTTTACTACCTCAAGGGTACAGAGCAACAAAGTAACCCTCAACCTTTGGATTCATATTATGCTAGTACTTCAAATGCACCTAATAGAGAGGAAAATCGTACGACAAAGCCTAGATATAATAGACCATTGATGTGTTATCGCTGTGGTGAGTATGGCCATATGCAAAATAGGTGTTCTCTTCCAGAAGATGCACCTCCTTGTCAACATTGTGCAGAGGCCAAGGATCACTATACCAAAGACTGCCCAAGAAGCCGTCCTGCTCCAATCCACATGATTGTAGTCTCTCCACAAGAAGAAGGTATGACCACTCAGTCTTATGCTGTTTCATCCTCTACAATACCCATGATGACTAGAGCCAGACAAGCAGCAACAATCCATAGAGAGGAACGACAAGGATTCCAGGATAAAGAGGAGGAAAAGAAGTCTGGGTGGAAGGGCCAAGAAGAAATTGAAGGAGCTTATGAAAGGATGGCTACTTCTCTAAGGGACCAACCAACAACTCTGCAAGAAGACACTCATGAGGTAAACATTGAACAGATCTTGAAAGGTATTCATCACAAGGTTAGTCTATACGAACTTATAAGGATGGAATAAAAAATAAGAAGTGACTTATTGAAGATTATACACTCTACTCACTTGATCCAATCACCCAGTATAGATGGTTTCATGGTTGATTTTCCCCCTGCACCCTTGGCAGACTACCAAAGCTCAAGATTATCTGTTTGTATAAAGGATGAAGCTCTCACAGGTGTGATCATAGATGGAGGCTCTGGTATCAATTTGATGATAGATTTCACAATGAAGAAACTGAATTTGAAACCCACCAAGATGGCACCATTCACAGCTACACTAGTAGATCAACATCGGGTTGCGCCTCTTGGCATTATTGGAAAGGTACTGATGATAGTACAGGGTTGCCACTTTGTTCTAGATTTTGTTGTTATTGCACTTCCACATGAGACTTCTTACCCTTTACTCCTGGGGAGACCTTCGCTAAGGCAAGCAAAAGCTTTGCAAGATTGGGGGAAAAACAAACTATGGATTTCAACAAGCACTAATAGCCAACTGCAACTACATTTGGAAGAAGGATTTGACTCAATGAAACTACTGGGTATACTGTGGACACTCAGGTAATGCCCTCTGTACCCCAAGAAGAAGATACATTATTGAATTGGATGATGGAAAGTGCAGAGTGTTGCACGGTGGAAATCAGTGAAATAGAAGAAGAAGTTACGGATGAAGGAGTTGCAGGAAAAGGCCATGAAGTTCCCAAGGAGTTGAAGAATGGAAGTTTGCAGGAGAATACAAACATCGTAGGGGCAGCAACTGTAGAAGTTCCAGAAAAGGAAAATTATGAGCGTGAATGGAGATCCCGCATAGAGTGGAGATGATTTCTCAAAGAAGACTAGTCCTGAAACACTAGTTCAAGAAGTAAATCTAGGGGATGAAGTGAACCCTCAAGTAGTCCACTTAGCCTCTTGGCTATGGCATTATCCTCCTTTACTGCATAAGGTAACTTCTTGTAGAGGAGGTACTGGGGTATCCGCTTTTAACAAAAGTAGAGAATGAAAATTAAACACGTCCAGTACATCACCTACTCAAGGGGGGTTCTCTTTAGGGAAGTATACCCTTTAACATTTCTGTGAGCAGGTAGATAACACGGATTGCACAAAGTGGTACATACTTCAGAAAATATGAACAACAATTGACGAAGGAAGACCATACACTCCTTGATTCGATTCAGATGATTACAAGATTTGTCAAGGGAATGCTCAAAAACTAATGCTCAGAGCTTCGTGGCACTCTATGCAGATAAATACAGATCAATACAAATGGTGAAGGAATTGCTCAAGAGAATAGAGCTTAACACGAGTAGTGTCTCACAGAAAAGATGGAAAATCCAAGATACTCTCTTACACTATAGTGCTCATAGCCCTCCACTGAGAAGCCTACCCTCTGTATCCACACTACAGAGTAGCTCCTACAATAGGCTTGAAACCACCAAGTGCAAGAGAGAACTTTTGCACGTATACACGCGTCACTGTAACTCCAAAAAATGTACCCCAAATGAGCACAAATCCATTGTTTTATAGGCCCCAATAGGCCAAGAGGGCCTTGCCGATTCCTCACGTCCACTGATCATGCGCCGATTGATTGCCCAAGATTGGAGGGGTAAATCAAATATGCCACCAGTCTTGAATTGGATCCTCATAAATAGGCAGTCGTCATGAATGATTCGTGTCAACACTCATTTCTGCACTTTTACCTTTACCACTTACACCTTTACTGTCACTTTTGATTGCAAGCTGAGATCCTCATTTTGTGCCGCCTGCGATGTTTGAATGACCCTGAGAAGCACATCCTTCACCTAATTTTTGTCGTAGCTTTTGATCCTTCATATTAAGTGGGCAATATGGGAGGTGAGTTGTGGGGAGTTGAGAGAGATTATGGGGTTTGTGGAGGGTCATGGAGGGATGTGGAGTTGTGTGGAGTTGTGTGGGGTTTGTGGGGTTTGAGTGTTGGGTGGGAATAGGGGTGAGTTATGGGGAGTTGTGGGGGTTTTTGGGGTGTGGTAAAAAATTGATCCAAGATTTCAAAGTTATTACTGCATCATTGGAAAGTACTCGTTGAGAGCTTTACAACGATATATAACACTATAGGGTTTGGTTAAGAAATGATCCTCCAAATATCCATCCAAAACTGTATGAGAGTCTTATGTGAGGTCGTCGAAAAATGTGGGATTTGTGGGATGGAGGGATGGAGGGATGGAGGAATGGAGGGATGGTGGGATGGTGGGATGGTGGGATGGTGGAATGGTGGGACTGTGGGACGGTGGGATGGTGGGATGGTGGGATGGTGGAATGGTGGGACGGTGGGATGGTGGGATGGTGGGATGGAGGGATGGTGGGATGGAGGGATGGAGGGATGGTGGGATGGTGGGATGGTGGGATGGAGGGATGGTGGGATGGAGGAATGGTGGGATGGTGGGATGGTGGGATGGAGGGATGGAGGAATGGAGGGATGGTGGGATGGTGGGATGGTGGGATGGAGGGATGGTGGGATGGAGGAATGGAGGAACGGTGGGATGGTGGGATGGTGGGACGGTGGGATGGTGGGATGGTGGGATGGAGGGATGGAGGGATGGAGGAATGGAGGGACGGAGGAATGGAGGGATGGTGGGATGGTGGGATGGTGGGATGGAGGAATGGAGGGATTGTGGGATGGTGGGATGGAGGGATGATGGGATGGAGGAATGGAGGGATGGTGGGATGGTGGGATGGTAGGATGGTGGGATGGTGGAATGGTGGGATGGTGGGATGGTGGGATGAAGGGATGGTGGGATGGAGGAATGGAGGGATGGTGGGATGGTGGGATGCAGGGATGGTGGGATGGAGGAATGGAGGGATGGTGGGATGGTGGGATGGTGGAATGGTGGGACGGTGGGATGGTGGGATGGAGGGATGGAGGAATGGAGGGATGGTGGGATAGTGGGATGGAGGGATGGTGGGATGGAGGAATGGAGGGATGGTGGGATGGTGGGATGGTGGAATGGTGGGACGGTGGGATGGTGGGATGGTGGGATGGGGGGATGGTGGGATGGAGGAATGGTGGGATGGTGGGATGGTGGGATGGAGGGATGGTGGGATGGAGGAATGGAGGGATGGTGGGATGGTGGGATGGTGGAATGGTGGGACGGTGGGATGGTGGGATGGTGGGATGGAGGGATGGTGGGATGGAGGAATGGAGGGACGGAGGAAGGGTGGGATGGTGCGATGGTGGAATGGTGGGACGGTGGGATGGTGGGATGGAGGGATGGTGGGATGGAGGAATGGAGGGATGGTGGGATGGTGGGATGGTGGGATGGTGGGATGGAGGGATGGTGGGATGGAGGAATGGAGGGATGGTGGGATGGTGGGATGGTGGGATGGTGGGATGGAGGGATGGTGGGATTGAGGAATGGAGGGATGGTGGGATGGTGGGATGGTGGGATGGTGGGATGGTGGAATGGTGGGACGGTGGGATGGTGGGATGGTGGGATGGTGGGATGGTGGGATGGAGTGATGGTGGGATGGAGGAATGGAGGGATGGTGGGATGGTGGGATGGTGGGATGGTGTAATGGTGGGACGGTGGGATGGTGGGATGGTGGGATGGAGGAATGGAGGGACGGTGGGATGGAGGGATGGTGGGATGGAGGGATGATGGGATGGAGGGAGGGTGGGGGAGAAGAGAGAGAGAGGAGAGAGAAAAGAGATAGGGAGGGAAATGCCGCGATACAGACCCCCACATCAAGTCTTTGCACCGTCCCGGTGCAATTTCCGAAGTCGAAAACAAGATAGTGAAGGAAGTTCTTCTTTCTTGACTTGACTCAGATAATCCTTCACCCTTAATTTAGGTACTTCTTCACCCTAGAAATATTGACCAGGGGTATCCTCTTACCCTGCAAATCCTCCATATGTACTGCTCCATGAGGTAATACCTTTATCACCGTGTAAGGTCCTATCCATTTGGGTGCCAGTTTGGTTGGAATTGCTGGGACCTGATGCACTAAAACCATGGATCCTTCCTGTACTTCATTGGACCTTAGATACCTGTCATGTAGTTTTTTGCGCTCTTCTTGTGTTACCTGAAGTTTTTGCATTGCTCCTTCTCTGTATTCTTCTAATGCCACCAATCTCTGAATGGGGGGTTCAATTCCAATTGTTTTGATTTCTATTTCCTTTTTGATAATGAATTCGAATGGTGCCAATGCCTCTTTCCCATATACTAACTGAAATGGAGTCTCGCCTGTAGTTACCTTTTTCGTGGTTCTAAAAGCCCAGATTGCACCGATCAGTGCTAGTGGCCAGGAGCTTTGATGATCGAAAGATAATTTGCGAAGCAATCCAATCAAAATCTTATTGGAGCTTTCTGCTTGGCCATTTGCCCTTGGGTAGTAGGCACAAGATTTTTTATGGAAGATTTTGTACCTGTCAAATATAAACTGGAGCAATTGATTTACAAAATGTGTGCCCCTATCACTAGTTATTTCGAGTGGGCAGCCAAATCTTGAGAAAATACGTTTATACACAAATTTAGCCACCGTTAAAGCCGTGCAGTCCACAGTAGCTTTAGCCTCTATCCATTTAGTGGCATAGCATGTGGCCATCAAAATATACTTTTTTCCTCCAGGTTGACCAGTTGGACTAATTGGTCCTATGAAATCAAGACCCCATCGTTCAAATGGGAGCCATCCTCTAGATATGACCAATGGTTGGAAATTCAATCTGGTTGGCGCGGGAGCACACCTCTGGCAGATGTGGCATTCTTTAGAAAACTTGATTGCATCCTTGAAAATATGAGGCCACCATAAACCTTTGTGGATGATTCTATGAGCCAAGTCTTCCCCCTTTAGATGTCCTTCACTGTGTGCAGCCTCTAGCAGAAGATTTACCTCCTCTGGATAGACACACCTTCTCAATATATCATCTTGACAGTATTTATATAAATTTTCATTTATAAGAGAATATGCTTTGGTTTTCAAGAGAAATCTTCTCTTTTCTACAGGAATGGAGGGATGGTGGCATGGTGGGATGGTGGGATGTAGGGATGGTGGGATGGAGGAATGGAGGGATGGTGGGATGGTGGGATGGTGGGATGGTGGAATGGTGGGACGGTGGGATGGTGGGACGGTGGGATGGAGGGATGGTGGGATGGAGGAATGGAGGGACGGACGAATGGTGGGATGGTGGGATGGTGGAATGGTGGGACGGTGGGATGGTGGGATGGTGGGATGGAGGGATGTTGGGATGGAGGAATGGAGGGATGGTGGGATGGTGGGATGGTGGGATGGAGGGATGGTGGGATGGAGGAATGGAGGGATGGTGGGATGGTGGGATGGTGGGATGGAGGGATGGTGGGATGGAGGAATGGAGGGATGGTGGGATGGTGGGATGGTGGGATGGTGGAATGGTGGGATGGTGGGAGGTGGGATGGTGGGATGGTGGGATGGAGGGATGGTGGGATGGAGGAATGGAGGGATGGTGGGATGGTGGGATGGTGGGATGGTGGGATGGTGGAATGGTGGGACGGTGGGATGGTGGGATGGTGGGATGGAGGAATGGAGGGACGGTGGGATGGAGGGATGGTGGGATGGAGGGATGATGGGATGGAGGGAGGGTGGGGGAAAAGAGAGAGAGAGAGGAGAGAGAAAAGAGATAGGGAGGGAAATGCCGCGATACACTTCTTTACTTATTGCCTACAAAAATGTCTTTGCATGGTCCTACAAAGATCTAACAGGGATACCAGAGGAGCTTGGATTACACAGAATACCCTTAGTTGAGGGAGCCGCGCTTGCAAGAAGTAGGCCGTATCGACTCAATCCAAAATATGCAGAGGCGGTAAAGTTGGAAGTTACAAAACTAGAAGAAGCAGGTATAAATGTTCCAGTAGAACATTCCAGGTGGCTTTCTTCTATGGTTATTGTACCCAAGAAAAATAGTGGAATAATAAGAGTCTGTGTTGATTTTCGTGCCTTAAATAAAGTGACTGTTCAAGATAGATTTCCTCAGCCCCTTTCAGAGCAAGTACTTGAGGAAGTAGCCGTCACACTTTGTATAGCTTCTTGGATGGTTTTACCGGCTACAATCAGATAGTGATCCATCCTGATCATAGGGACAAAACAGCCTTTGTTACTCCATGGGGCACTTATGTTTATACTCGCATGGCTTTTGGCTTGAAGAATGCACCAGCTTCATTTAATAGAAGAATGTATCTAATATTGGGCAAATGGTTGACAACCTTTCTACGCATTTTCATGGATGACTTTTCAGTGTTTTCACGCACAGATAGAAGAGCAACAGTTCAAGATTTCCATGATCATTTGGAAAATCTAAAGGAAATCTTTGAGCAATGTCTCAAAATAGGTTTGAAGTTAAATCTTGCTAAATGTCATTTTTTGGTCACCAAGGGCACTCTTCTTGGTCACATAGTATCTACTGAAGGGATAACGGTTGACCCTGCAAAGGTTACTGCTATTCTATCCATGCCTATACCACAAAGCCCAAAAGAAGTGCAAGTTTTTTGGGTCATGCAGGATATCATAGAAGATTCATACGAATGTATTCAGAAATAGCTAAGCCCTTATCAAGGCTTACCAGTAAAAGGGTCCCTTTCTCATGGAGTGCTGAAGCTGAGAAAGCATTTTGTGAACTGAAAATGAGGTTATGTACTGCTCCACTTTTAAGTGTTCCTAACTGGTCATTAGAGTTTCATGTGCATATAGATGCTAGTCTTCATGTTGTTGGTGCAGTTCTAGCTCAACCATCATCACACAAGGTTGATAGACCTATCTCTTATGCTAGCAGACTACTCACCCAAGCAGAAAGGAACTACAGTACGATCAAAAGGGAAGGATTGGCTATTGTATTTGCTCTTCAAAAGTTTCGACATTATCTTCTTGGTGTACATTTTATAGTCATATCCGACCATCAGCCCTTGAAGTACTTGATAAACAAGCCTAGAGTAGCTGGAAGGATTTGGAGATGGTTACTCCTCTTTCAAGAATTCAACTTTGATATTCATATTAATCTAAGAAGAGAGCATTACATGGTAGATCAAGTGTCAAGGACTGCAATAAGCGAGAAGCCAACAAGTATTGATGATGAACTGGTGGATAGTAATCTCTTCCTAGTAGCAATTCAGATTGATTGGTATGATGGAATTCTCAATTTTCTTACTACTGGGAAACTCCCAAAGCATTTGAAACCCATAGAAAAGAGAAGATTACTCCTTAAAACCAAAGTGTACTCACTTATAAGTGGAAATTTATATAGATATTGTTAGGATGGTATCTTGAAAAAGTGTGTTTATCCAGAGGAGGTAACCCCTTTGCTTGAGGCAGCACACAGTGAAGGGCATCTAAAGGGGGAAGAATTGGCTCACAGAATCATCCACAAGGGACTATGGTGGCCTCATATTTACAAGGATGCGATCAAGTTTTCTAAACAATGCCACATTTTCCAGAGATGTGCTCCTATGCCAACCAGATTAAATTTCCAACCATTAGTCATATCTA
Source organism: Ceratopteris richardii (assembly GCA_020310875.1). Lineage (NCBI taxonomy): Eukaryota > Viridiplantae > Streptophyta > Polypodiopsida > Polypodiales > Pteridaceae > Ceratopteris > Ceratopteris richardii. The sequence goes on along the minus strand of CM035418.1, from coordinate 159,118,090 downwards.
CAGGATGGCTCCCATTTGAACGATGGGGTCTTGATTTCATAGGACCAATTAGTCCATTTGGTCAACCTGGGGGTAAGAAGTATATTTTGATGGCCACATGTTATGCAACTAAATGGATAGAGGCTAAAGCTACTATGGATTGCACGGCGTTAACAGTAGCTAAGTTCTTGTATAAAAGTATTTTCTCAAGATTTGGTTGCCCACTAGAAATCACTAGTGATAGGGGAACACATTTTGTAAATCAACTGCTCCAATTTATATTTGACAGGTACAAGGTCTTCCATAAAAAATCTTGTGCCTACTATCCAAGGGCAAATGGCCAAGCAGAGAGCTCCAATAAGATTTTGATCGGGTTGCTGTGCAAATTATCTTTTGATCATCAAAGCTTTTGGCCACAAGCATTGATCGGTGAAATTTGGGCTTTTAGAACTACAAGAAGGGGAACCACTGGTGAGAGTCCATTTCGCTTAGTATATGGAAAAGAGGCATTGGCCCCATTTGAATTCATTATCAAAAAGGAAATGGGAACCAAAACCATTGGAATTGAACCTCCCATTGAGAGATTGGTGGCATTAGAAGAATACAGAGAAGGAGCAATGCAAAAACTTCAAGTAACACAAGAAGAGCGCAAGAGACTGCATGATAGGTATCTGAGGTCCAATGAAGTTCAAGAAGGATCCATGGTTCTAGTGCATCAGGTCCCAGCAATTCCAACCAAACTGGCACCCAAATGGATAGGAACTTACACGGTGGTAAAGGTATTACTTCATGGAGCAGTACATCTCGAGGATTTGCAGGGTAAGAGGATACCCTTGGTCAATATCTCTAGGGTGAAGAAGTACCTGAATTAAGGTAAATTGGAAGCATTTCATTCATGGTACCTACCGTATTTCATTCAGTGATTGCAGTTTATTATATATATATATATATATATATATATATATATATATATATATATATATATATATATATATATATATATATTAAAAAAAGTAAAAAAAAAGTAAAAAAATGTCAAAAAGAAAACCTAGTCAATATCTCCAGGGTGAAGAATCACCTGAATTAAGTGAAGGAGGAAGAACTTCCTTCACTATTTGTTTTCAACTTCCGGAATTGCATCGGGACGGTGCAAAGACTTGATGTGCGGGTCTGTATCACGACATTTCCCTCTCTCTCTCCCCCGCAACCCCCTCCAACCCCACCATCCCCTCCTCTTTTCCCCCACCACTCCCGCGGCCCCCACCATCACCACAACCCCCTCCAACTCCACCAGCCCTCCTCTTTTCCCCCACCACCCCCGCGGCCCCCACCATCACCGCGACCCCCTCCAACCCCACTGTGCGCTCCTCTTTTCCCCCACCACCCCCGCGGCCCCCACCATCACCTCGACCCCCTCCAACTTCACCAGCCCTCCTCTTTTCCCCCACCACCCCCGCGGCCCCCACCATCACCACGACCCCCTCCAAGTCCACTAGCCCTCCTCTTTTCCCCCACCACCCCCGCGGCCCCCACCATCACCTCGACCCCCTTCAACTCCACCAGCCCTCCTCTTTTCCCCCACCACCCCCGTGGCCCCCACCATCACCACGACCCCCTCCAACCCACCATCGTCTCCTCCTCTTTTTCCCCACCACCCCTCCACAACTCTCCACAAACTCCACACAACTCCACACCCCTCCACAACCCTCCACAAACCCCACGAACCCCACAAACCCCCCCACAAACTCCACACCCCTCCACAACCCTCCACAATCTCCACAAACAGCACACAACTCCACACCCCTCCACAACCCCCCACAAACCCCACACAACTCCACACCCCTCCAAAACCCTCCACAAACCCCACAAACTCCACGAACCCCACAAACCCCACACAACTCCACACCCCTCCACAACCCTCCACAAACTCCACAAACCCCACACAACTCCACACCCCCCCATAGGCCTCCACAAACTCCACAAACCCCACACAACTCCACACCCCTCCACATCCCCCCACAAACCCCACAAACCCCACGAACCCCACAAACCCCACACAACTCCACAACCCTCCACAGCCCTCCACAAACTCCCCAAACCCCACACAACACCACACCCCCCAACAGCCCTCCACAAACTCCACAAACCCCACACAACTCCACACCCCTCCACAACCCCCCACAAACCCCACAACCCCACACAACTCCACACCCCTCCACAGCCCTCCACAAACTCTGCAAACCCCACACAACTCCACACCCCTCCACAGCCCTCCACAAACTCCACAAACTGCACACAACTCCAGAACCCCCCACAAAACCCACAAACCCCACAAACAACACAAACCCCACAAATCCCACAATTTCCCATGACCTCCCACAAAGTTCTCATGCAGTATTTGATGGATATTTGGAGGATCATTTCTCAACCAAACCCTACGATGTTATATATTGTTGGAAAGCTCTCGATGAGTACTTTCCAACGGTGAACCTTGAAATCTTGGATCTATTTTTTACCACACCCCAAAAACCCCGCAACTTCCGACAACTCACCCCCTATTCCCACCCACAACCTCCCACAACCCCCGTAATCTCCCTCAACTCCCCACAACTCACCTCCCACACCGCCCACTTAATATGAAGGATCAAAAGCTACTACAAAAATTAGGTGAAGAATGTGCTTCTCATGGTCATTCAAACATCACGGGCAGCACAAAATGAGGATCTTAGCTTGCATGCAAAAGTGACAGTAAGAGTGTAAGTGGTAAAAGTGAAAGTGGAGAAATGACTGTTGCCGCCAACCACTACAACAAATCGATGGTATACCGAGGTTTTTATTGAGGAAAATGAACGCGGCTTAATTTTCCGTGACGCCGCTGTAAAGGTCGGTTTGCGGGTCGGTACCAAAGAGTCGGTAAATGCGCTGATCTATGTGTCGGTATATGCGTTGGTATATGCGTCGGTATATATGCCGGTATATGCATCGGTATATGCATCGGTAATACCGACGTACATATCGAGGCTTCTGCTGGAGGTACCGTCACCTATACCATTGCCTGGTGGGTGTACCGATGGTTATTCTGATGACACTACTGGGAGTACCGTCGCATATACCGACGACCATACCTGTAAAATTTTCTTTAGACAGAGTGTTTTTTCTTTTGCTATAGCAACATTACCATGATGTTGCTTAACAAAAGACAATACACTCTGCCCAAAGAAAATCGAGTACATGTGATGTGTACTCTAATGACAACCGAAATATGATTTCATGAAACAAGTATTATTGGACACAAAAGAGATAATCAGAATGAACTATGAACCATGTACAAAAGAAGTTATATATTTAAATAATGAAGCATGTACAAGAGTGTGGAAAACCACTGTCATATATGATGCTTTTACAAAATGTGGCAAAGCAATGTATTGCCATATGAAAATCAACTACGAAATATTGGTCTTCCACTGCCATAAACATGCAAAGAACGTTCCATATCAATAGTCCTGCAACAAAGAACATTAATGAAATGAGATAAATTCACATGGAAATTACAAACAACAAGTAAAAACCAAGTTTATGAATTAATTACCTCATCGCAAATGCTCCCATGAAACTACCGCACCGCCTCCCTCCAAGTCCTGCAATAGTGCAGTCAACCCATGACTATATCTGTAAGACTCCTCTGTTCGTGTTGGAGGACGACCCATCGCCAGCTCCTGAAACAAATATAAAAATATTAGAGAAACATAGATGAGAAATTTAACACAAATAAATTCAATAAATGAAATGGTACTTACAAACTCATGACGCATCGTGTCATATCTGCCGCTGCCCAAATGTGATGGTCCAATTGTATCTAAACGTGTGGTTGTGGCATTTAGCTGCTGGCGATATCGATCAACAGTCTGCTGCTGCTCATCAGGAATCATGTCCCACTCCTCAGCATCTAACCATACAGGCTTTGGTAAGCCTTCTGTGAGTGCATCACGTGCCTCGGATCGTCGATGGGACATGACCTCACGTGCGGTGTGCAGAATCCACTCTGAACTGACAATAGACTGTCCATCGACTGGTCGGAACTCCTGGTAACGGGCCTGTGTGATGTAATTCTTCCGATCTTTATCCTGTTCACTCCATTTCAGCATGATGGAGTGTCCAAACTGGATGGAGCAAAGCTATCGTATGCGTGCACGCATTGCTTTGCCAACCGCATCCATCACTGGAGCTCCATCTCAGATACTATACACCTTGGAGTCATCATGGTCATGAGCACCCCAAGGTGTACGTGGTGTTCCACGTGGTGTACTGCATGGTGTACCTACATCTGAGGTACTCGTCCTAGGAGTAGAAGCGGGCGACACAACATCTGTCGCATTGCCTCCACAACAACCGCCTCCTCCGCCTCCAGACCTACCTGTAGATCCACTCCTAGAACCTCCTACTCCAGAGCATGACCTCGATCTATGAGACGGGCCAGAACCTGTATCGCGCTGAGGTGTCAAATGCACATTTCTACTAGTAGACCCAGTAGGAGATGGCTACAAAGATGGTCGTGGTGGAGTCACAAAGCTAGGAGACATACCTCCTACAAGAGTAGCACCACCCGCAGGAGTGACACCGATTAGAGTGACACCGGCGGGAGTGACACCGATGGGAGTGAGGCCGGCAGTAGTAAGGCCACCAGAAGTGAGGCCGGGAGGAGTGCTACCACGAGCGATCCAATACTGTGATGCAGCGGCCATATACGTAGGAAGAACCTGAGAGATGAACTCCAAAAACTGCTCCTCTGTAATGGAATGTGGAGTGACTCGAGGACTGTCTCCTATCGTGCTCTGTAATAAAAGAACTCAAATAATTAGCATGCGATAAAAAAAGTAATATAGAGAATAAACAAAAAAAAACAAAAATTAGTACGTACAAGTGTTTTATTCAAAAGTCCTCTATTCTAGCATCCTCTTGAAGATCAGAGGCACCGAGAATATCTATCTCTATATGGATGGCTTCTAAATCGCTTGCTATGCTGGTTTCCTCTTGATCATCGTCTATTGCTTCGTCTTCAGGAACAATGACCTCTTCTTCAATGACCTCTTCTTCTCAAACAATGATCTCTTCCTCCTTGACTATCGAATGAATCTCTGAGTCCACTAGAGATGGACTCTCTTCTACATCTATGTTTTCAAAAATTTATCTACTACGTGGAGCGACTTGTAAAACAAATAGCCACTCTGGGTCCTTTGAATCTGGTATAAAAAAAACTTGCTCGCAGTGTTCGGGAAGTACAAATGTATCCCTTTCATCTGTCCACAATCTTGTGGAGTCGATTTGAAGCAAACCGCTCTTATCCCGTCTCACTGTTGCGTTTCTTCCAGAGGTGACTACTTTGAACCATTTCACATCAAAAACAAAGTAATCAAACTTTCTGAAAGATAGTTTCAAGATGTCTTGAATCACACCACCATAATCTAACTCGCCTTCTAGAGCATTATCATCTCTTGCACTCGCTCTACTTTTTTGCAAAAAATTTAGGGCTCTGAAAGACATCCTCTGAAAGACAATCTTTTAGGGCTACAAGGAGCACAAACTGAAAAAACTTGTGCCAATCATGAGACTTGAGTCTCGCAAGATCGTCGATTCGTGTGAAAGGAGTCTTTAGACACCTCATGCATCCAGTAGGTGTACGAAACTCTGAAATTGTTTTCTTCACTTGTTGCTCTTCCATCCTGCAAAGCACCCAAGGAGCTATTGGTAACGATAGTGTTAAAACCTATTTTTATATATTTAATCATATATATTTAATTTATTTATTTAAAATACTAGTGCTTATCATATTTTATTATCTATATAATTATCCTACCTTATATATATATATTATTTATATATTCAAATTTTTTCCTTACTTAATCCTATTTTTATATATTTAATTATAAATATTTATTTATAAATATTTAATTAAATTTTTTAAAACACTAGTTCTTTTTATATCTATTTATCTATATAATAACCCTATTTTTTATATATATTTATTTATATATTCAGATTTTTTCATTACGTAATCCTATTTTTATATATTTAATTTTATATATTTTATTATATATATTTAATTAAACTATTTAAAACACTAGTTCTTTTTATATTTATTTATGTATATGATTATCTTATTATATATATATATATTTATTTATATATTCAGATTTTTTCCTTACGTAATCATATTTTTATATAAACAATTTTATATATTTAATTATATATATTTAATTAAGTTATTTAAACACTAGATCTTTTTATATTTATTTATGTATATAATTGTCTTATTTTATATATATATTTATTTATATATTCAAATGTTTTCCTTACGTAATCGTATTTTTATATATTTAATTTTATATATTTAATTATATATATTTAATTAAATTATCTAAACAATAGCTCTTTTTATATTTATTTATGTATATAATTATCTTATTATATATATATATATATATTTATTTATATATTCAGATTTTTTCCGTATGTAATCCTATCTTTATATATTTAATTTTATATATTTAATTATATATCTCTAATTAAAACCCCAATCTTAAAATTCTAGATCTAAAATATAGTATATTTTTGTATGCATGTGTATCTACATGTATATATGTATTATATGTGTATGTGCATGTGTGTATATATGTTATGTAGGTGTTAAAACCCTAAAACCCTAATTTTAAAGATTTAGACTTAAATCTGAAATACTAAAACCTAAATACTTAACCACCAATAAAAATCTAAACCCCTAATCCTAAAACGCTAATCATATTATATATATATATATTTATTTATATACTCAATTTTTTTTCTTATTTTTCTCTATATTTTTCCTTAATATAAATATAATTGAGTGATATGTATGTCTAAACCCTAAAACCCTAATCTTAAAGATCTAGACCGAAAATATGTATATTTCTGTATACATGTGTATATACATGTATCTATGTATTATATGTGCATTTGTATGTGTGCATATATGTTATGTAGGTGTTAAAACCCTAAAACCCTAATCTTAA